>PVLD010025135.1:0-24218 GCA_004027595.1 Dinomys branickii | reverse complement strand
CATGCTGACAGGACAGTTTGGCTTCCTGGGTAACTATACCATGAAAGGCCTTCATTGTTTTGTAACTTATTCTTTTAAATTGTTTAGCCAGACGTGGTGGCGTATGACTGTAATCCCAGAACTCAGGAGGCTGAGGCAGGAGGATCATTGCAAGTTCGAGACCAGCCTGGGCTACAAAGTGAGCTCAAGGCCAGCCTGAACTGCATAGCAAGACCCTGTCTCAAAAAGACCAAAAAAAATTTTATACTTTTCAAGGAATTTTTACCACATAGGAGAAAAGAACAAGTTCCAGGATTGTGGAATATGGTCTTACACTTGGATAAAATGACCCCACAGGAACAGATACATGTTTGCAGTATAGTATCATAATGTCTGATTCAAAAAACAAAAAACAAAAACTAACTACACCCGTGCCACGAGCAGCAGCTCCCATGTGGCAGTGACGAGATGGTGACAGAGGACAGCTTTTCATTCCTGCTCTTCAGTTCTGTTGCTTTGTTGCAAGCTTGTATTAGGATTTTACAATTTAAAACATGAGTAAATAGACAGACATATGCCGGTAAAGGGCAGAGGGTGGAAGGCAGCTTTCAGGCTCAGAAAGCCGTATTTCAAGCTGGACGGTGGGACAACCACGGCAATGGCTGCTAAGTCACTGAGGAGGTGGGGGTCAAAGCAGCACTGTGCTGGGAGGGACGTGTGGCTCAGAGCGGAACAGGGAAAGAGAGCAGCAAGAAATGGGTTTGATGATTGGTAGGAAGGCAGACAGGAAGTGTTTTCCAGCTCTACAGAGTCTGGAAAGAGTATTGATCACATAACATAGGATATTGAAGCTGTTCTGCGTTTTAGATACTTACTCCTAAACTCTGTGAGGGGCTGTTTCTGTGAAAGCAGAAATAATTTTCTTCAGTTAGCAATGTATTCTTTAAAGTCTGCCTCCAGCCCACATGTGCCTCAGCTAATGAGATTCATCATGAATAACCCTTCAAAGCAATTGCATCTCTTCAACATTTTTATTTCTGCAGAAGTACTTGGAGTTTAACCCTTGTCCTAGAATGGAGTGAATAATTGTAGAGACAGGACATGTGTATGACACAGGCTCAGAAGGGGTAATGCGAGTTTAATTTGGAGACAAGCGGAGACAATTACAGAGTAATTACAGAGTGAGCGTGTTGTCTGTGAAGATAGCCTTAAGGTCCACACTAAATCTATCCTGCCTTCCGGACACGATAAATGCAGGCAGCCTGGGAGTGCACACAACGTTAAAACAAGCTGAGTGGGAATAAAGTGGGATGAATCTGCTTTGAGGGGAGATAAACAGAGTGGGGGTTTAAGAACAGTCAGGCTCTTTCCGAGGGAAACACATGGTATCATTGTGGAGCAAGAATACAGTTATTATATTACTTAACTTTCTATAAACCTCCGGTTGTTTTCTGATAAAATTGGCTGACATAGGAAAAGGAAGATTCAGGAGGTGATGTCTTCCTCATATCTTGATTCAGGGCAGAGGTAAAAGGTTTTTAAAATTCTGAGGCTGTAAAACCCCTAAGATATAGAATCAATTAATTGAAGAGCTGATTCTTTGAGAAGTTAAATAGAATTGACAAACCCTTAGCCAATCTTATTTTTAAAAAGGAAAGAAAAGACTCAAATCTACTCAATTAGGAATTTCAGGGTGAAATTACAATGGATCCTGCGGAAATCCAGAAGATCATTGATATCTACTTTGAGAACTTGTATTCTAATAGATGGAAAATGCATAAGAAATGACAGATTCCTAGATACATATGAGTTACCAAACCAAGAAGATATAAAAATGCTGAATAAACCAATATCAATAAACAAATATCAACCAATATCAATCAGTGAAATCAAAGATATAATTAAGAAGCTACTAACAAAGAAAAGCCCACATCCTGACAGATTCACTGCTTAATTCTGCAAGACATTTAGAGAAGACTAATACCACTACTTCTCAAACTCTTAAATGAAATTGAAGGGGAAGCAATAGTCCTAAATTCATTCTTGGAAGCAAAACCAGAAAAGAACCCAACTAAGAAAGAGAACTACACACCAATCTGCCTAATGAACATAGATGCAAAACTCTGTGGTAGACACTGGCAAACAGAATGCAGCAAGTAATGAAGACGATTACACACCAAGCTGGGCGCACTGGCCCGCACCTGTAATCCCAGCACTTGGGAGGCTGAGGCAAGAGGAACATTGTTAGTTCAAGACCAGCCTGGGCTACAAAGTGAGCTCAAGGGCAGCCTGAACTGCATAGTGAAACTCTGTTTCAAAAAGACCAAAAGAAGGAGGAGGAGGAGGAGGACAAGGAGGAAAATGAAGAGGGGAAGGGAGAGGGAGAGGAGGGGGAGGAGAAGAAGGAGATTGTACATGTGACCAAGTAGCATTCATTCCAAGGATGCAGGGATAGTTCAACATACATAAATCAACAAATTTAATACACCGTATTACCAGGGACAAGGATAAAAACCATATGATCTTTACAATAGATGCAGAAAAAGCTTTCGACAAAGTCCAGCACCTATTTGTGATTTTAAAAACCCTACAAAATATTGGAATAGATTGTCTATCTCAATCTGATAAAGCTATCTATGACAAATCAACAGCCAACATCATACTAAATGGACAAAAAGTAAAAGCTTTCACTCTAAAATTAGGAACAAGACAAGGGTGTCCACTGTCTCCACTCTTATTCACCACAGTCCTGGAAACTTTAGCCAGAGCAATTAGATAAGAGAAAGAAGTAAAAGGAATAAACTTTTATAAGGATTTAATGCCATCCTGATCAAAATACTAACAGTATATCTCACCAAATTACAAAAGAAATTCCTAAAATTCATGTGGAACCAGACGAGACCTAGAATAAATAGCAAACAAAGGCAAAGTAGAGGGCATCACAATCCCTGACTAGAAATTATACTATAAAGCTACTGTGATAAAAACAGTGTGGTACTGGCAAAAAAAGACCTGCATATCAATGGAACAGATTAGAAGAATCAGAAACAACTCCAGAAATATTTAACCACCTTACCTTTGATAAAGATGCTATACACATTCACAGAAAGAAAGATGGACTTTTTAATGAATAGTGTTGGAAAAATGGGCTTTGTATATGTCAAAGATTAAAATAGGACTCATATCTAAACTCAAAATGGATCAAACTCTAAATGTTAAAACAGAAACATTAAATCTGCTGGGAGATAGAATAGGTAAAACTCTTCAAGACATTGGTGTAGGCAAAGCCTTTATGAATAAAACCCTGATTGCACATAAACTATCACAAAGAATCGACAAAAAAATCAACTGGGATCTCATCTTATTAAAAAGCTTTTACACAGCAAGAGAAAACACCAAGAGAGTGAAGACGCAATCCGCAATATAGGAAACATGTTTGCCAGCTGTTCCTCAGACAAAGGATTGCTATTGAGAACATATAAAGAACTCAAAAAATCAGACCACCCAAATTAAAAAACCCAATCCAAAAATGGGCATCTGGGATGAATACACACTTCTCAGATGAAGAAATACAAACAGCAAATAAATATATGAGAAAATGTTCAACATCACTAGTCATTTGAGAGATGCAAAATGACACTGGGATTCCATATCACCCCAGACAACATGGCTGTGATAAACAAATCAACCAATAACAAATGCTGGTGGTGCTGTGGGGAAAAAGAAACACTTCTCTAGTGTTGGTGGGAGTGTAGCTTGGTGCAACCACTGTGGAAATCAGTACTGAGATTCCTCTAAAAACTAGGACTGGAGGTCCCTTTTGACCCAGCTATTCCCCTCTTGGATATCTTCTCAGAAGCATTAAAAACATCATACCACAGTGATATATGTGCATGTTTATAGCAGCACAACTTGTAATAGCTATATATATATATATATATATATATATATATATATATATATATAAGATAGTTAAGATATACTACTAATTTCCCATAGTTCATTGAAAAGAAGGGTTTGTGCTAATATTGTTTAGACAATTAAATACCTACATCTTGTACTCTAAGTAACTAAATTTAAAGATAACATTACAATAACCATTGTTGGTCTCCTATTATCTTGTTTTGAAGTTTTGGTTTTTTTCTCTTTAAAATAACA
Source organism: Dinomys branickii (assembly GCA_004027595.1). Lineage (NCBI taxonomy): Eukaryota > Metazoa > Chordata > Mammalia > Rodentia > Dinomyidae > Dinomys > Dinomys branickii. The sequence goes on along the minus strand of PVLD010025135.1, from coordinate 20,081 downwards.
ATTTTAAAACCCTTAAAGTAGATATGTTTTTGGAAAATATGTGCTGTGACAGCTTCTTTTGCAGCTGGGTTGCACACAGCACTTCGTCATCTGTCCAGTCATGAGCAGGTCTAACTTGATTCTCAAAGAAAAGCAGATAATTTCAGATTTTAAAACAGGAAAATCTAAAACATAACCCTGCAATGAGAAGAAATACGTGAGTTTCCATAAAATAAATGTGGATGTCACCATGTTTATTTTGTGGGGAAGAAAAAGGCCTTCAATGACCAAACATTTGAGCTCTATCCTGCAGGAACTTAGAAAGTATAAGTGATGTTCTTGATAAACGATCAGTTCACATAACAGAAATTTTAGAGTCTTAGAAGATTATCCTTCCTTTAAAATAACTTTCCCAGAGTTTTGCTTCTATGAAGCCCAAACCTATAAACAGTTTTTCCAAAGGGTGAAAATAATTTGTTTTGAGACTGACATGTCCTTCAACTCTCTGTGCTTCAGTAGTTTCTAGTGGGTGCTCCTGTTTCCAAATGCTGCTGTTCAATGTTAGTCAGCTTTCTCTCTGCATCATGAAATGCTTGGGGTAATTAACTTATACAGACAAAAGCCTTACTGCAGGCCCCAGTTTTGGCGCTTCCAGTCCATGACCAATTGGCCCCATTGTTTCGGGACTGTTACCTATTTCTTTGCGAAGGTGTGAGGCAGCACACCATGGCAGACACTTGTGACAGAGCAAGACCATTCACCCCCCAGACAAGAAAGAAACAAAGGAGAGAAATGGTACCACAGTCCCTCTCCAGTCCCCAATACCTACATACCTCCCACCATACCCAACCTCTTCAGGTCTCCACATCTCCCAGTGGTGCCACCCTGGTGCCCACAACTTTAACACATAGACCTTTTTTCCTTTTTTTGGTACTGGGGATTGAACTTAGGACTTTGTGCTTGACAGGCAGTAACACATAGGCCTTTGAGGAACTTTCAGCAATGAAACTACAGCATCTTCCATGGTGGACTTGGTATTATTTGTGAACCACCAGGAGTGGTAAGTTAAGACAATATTTTACCCAGTAGAATCAAAATAGTTGAAAGTAATACTAGTCAAACTTCAGCTACATGGCATTCTTATTGGTACAAACATGAATTGCATATTTTTTGAAAACAGTGGACAATATCTATAAGCCTGAATGAACCATTTGTAGCCCTCATGAAGGAGACTGCTCACAGCTCTAAGTAGAGAGTAGCCCTTCCTGCAAACAGTGCAAACTTCTTTTAGGGTTTCCTCCCTGTCCTTGCTAGAAATAGTAGTGTACATAACCTTTCTCCTTGCTATTAGATCGAAACCTTTATCCAGTCACTTTAACACATAAAACAGTCTCCATTTCAACAGTGAAAGTGGCTGGTGCTAGTGTAAGAGTCAGACTGTGGATTTTCCTCAAAGCCATGCTCTGCCGTAGGTGCTATGCAGAGTAAGGTGGGCACTGGCTTTGCGGGCTTTGGTCAACTTGTTCATGCCTGCAACCTGACCCAGGTTTCTGACAGCGCTGGACTGGGTGTTGGGGAAAGTATGGTGTGCTTGTTTCTGTTATTAGCTGTGGGTGGACAAGCTTTGGACTCTGTGGGTCCATAAATCCACTCCCCTTCCTAAGCAAACACTTCCCCTGAGAGTTTCCTGCTAGGAGCCCTAGTTGCTATTTCCGTGATCTGCCAAGTGCAGACAGCACAGCCACTTTTGATTTCTTCCTTTGAGTTGAGGGCATCTTCCACAAACATCTTCTGTGTGTGAGTCATTGCACCCTTCCAGACATCATTTTCTGGGCAGGTGAGCAGTGCTGGGAACTGAACCCAGCGCCTTGCATATTTTAGGCAAATGGTCTACCAGTGAGCTATATCCCCAGCCCAAGTCACCACTTGAATGGAATTCAAGATTGCTCTAATCGGCCTGACTTGCATGGGCCACATCTGGTCCACAGAAGACATCCACACTTCTTTGCCTACAGCCCACATTCATGGAAGTGTCCATAGGCAGAAGGGAAAAGCAGGTTTTTTTCATCACCTTAGGGAGTCACAGTCAGCCCCTCACCTGGAGACTCATTTTGGAGGCAAAAGTCAGAAACCAATTTGTTGTGATCTAAACTCTGAAGGATGCAGAGTCCTGTCTGTGGTCTCCTGAAGCACCTGTCACTGCAGTCTACCTTCTCTACAGGGTGGCAGATCCCACAGCAGGGACAACAAAATCTGTACATTCTCAAGTCCTTCACATGGCATGGAATAGTATCTGCAAACACACATCCTCCTGAAGATTTTAAATCATTTCTGGATGATCTATAATACCTAGTCCAAAGTAAATAATCATTATACTGTACTGTTTTGGGGAGTGATGTCTAGAAAAAGGCTCTCCATGCTCAGTTCATAGGCGACCACACAGCACACATGGGATTTGGGGCAAACAACGCTCAAACAGTGAATGTCAGAGACTGGGATCTATGAAATGGCAGGACACTACAGCTGGTCCTGCCCGCACAGCCCCTTATTGGATTGAGCATAGGGCTCAGCACAAAGCAAATTCAAATTTTGCTTTCCAGCAATGTCTGGATTATTTTCTGAGTAGTTTTGTGATCAGCAGTTTGTTGAATCCATGGATATGGAACCCAGGGTACAAAGGGCCAGCCCTGGATTCGCCGGGGAGGGAGATGTCCACCCTGGATTCCCCTGGGCCCTGCGAAAGAAGCTGCTGCAACCCCCTGAGAATTCTTTCCAAAGAAATTCTTCCTCAGCCCCAGCTCCTTCTCTTAAATGGGTCTTGGACTTTTGAAACCAGCTCCTGACTCTTTCCTCTGTAAGCTCCACAGATGGAGCAGGACCCTATGGAAAGAGAAAGGGCCTCTGTGCTTAGACTCTTGGAGCCTCAGACTAAGCTTGTGTCCTGTTCTACATCATGCTTGTTTACATTTCCTTTATTCAATACAGTAGTCAGCTTTCTGTTGCTGGGACAAGATACTCAATACAGACAGCTTCAAGAAAGAATGGTTTATTTATTTATTAATGTTTTTGAGACAGGGTCTTGCTATGCAGTTCCAGCTGGCCTTGAGCTCACTTTGTAGCCCAGGATGGTCTCAAACTCGCAAAGATCCCCCCGCCTCAGCCTCCCAAGTTCTGGGATTACAGGCATGCTCCGCCACACCTAGCTGAAAGAACGGTTTATTTTTGCTCATGGCTTTATAGAGTTCAGCCCATGGTGAGCCCGTTTAAGGCAGAAACAGTGTGGCGGAAGGCTGCTCATTTCATGGTGCCCAGGAAGCAGAGCAGAGGAACAGTGCCAGCAAGAGGTACAGCCTTTATCCAGGATCGGGGGCACATGCCTGTAACCCCAACACTTGGGAGGCAGAGGAAGGAGGAGCACCATGAGCTTGAGGCCTGAGCTGCATAGAGAGTTCAAGGCCAACGTGAAGTACACAGTGAGACCCTGTTTTAAAAAAAGAGAGAGACCTTCCAAAGGCAGGTCCCCAGTGACCCACCTGCGAATGGGCACCGCCTCCTACAGCACATTCAGCTGTGACATCATTGGATTAATCCACTGGTCCGAATAGAGCCACCATGATCCAGTCCCCTCCAGGAGTCTCTTAATCCAGTTAATCTGACAGTTAAGATCAACTGGCACAAGAAGCAAATGCACTTTTGGGGGACTCAATCCATGAAAACAAAAATATTGGTATATAAACAATCAATAATTGTATAAAAAAGGAAAAAGGACAGAAAACCTAACTCTCTGCCTACACAGCAATGGAGATGCACTCAGTTAATCCATGGCCTGTTCTTCCAGTGCTGTCCTAGTCCATTTTCTGCTGCCATAACGGAATACAGATTTAAGGAGAAAACTATTGATGCTGAAGGATAATTTGATAAAATTCAACAGTAATTCCTGATTGTTCAGTCCAGTCTGCAAGTTAGGAATGTAGAGATTGTTCCTATACTGATTCATCAGGCTGAAAATATTCCCCGTGCCCCTACATTTCAGTCTCCACTCCTCTGCATAGATCCACAGTAAGGTCCTCTCCTCCTCTGCTGTGTGCTCTGGTTCCCTACCCATGTGGACTACCAGGAACTCTGCAGGAAGGAAGAGGAAGATGAGCAAGGTATTTTCCCCTTTGTGGTCTCTTTGCAAGGTCACTTGAGTTGGGGGATGCAGCTCGGAGGGTGGCAGACTCTCAGGACTCTCCCTTTGCACCTGGTACCTACTCCTCCCCTTACCCCTTGCCTTAGAGGTGGGGAAAGTGCTGCTGCTCCCTAAGCCTGGGTTGCTGCTCTACCCCTGGTACCCTGCACCGAAATCTTTGCACACACAGCGGATTCTTCTCACCTGAGGCAACTCTGTTCTGTAAAGTCACAATGTATGCTAAATTAGTGCATGCTGACTACCGCTTGTTAAAGAAATACAGGGTTAGGTTCCTGCAAAACTGTAGCCACAATATTTCCATGAAGGCATCAATATACAACCTTGTTGTATATGTGTTTCTGCTTAAAGACACCTAACTTAACCCACACTGTTGGCTCATTGGCATTGAGTTCACAGCTAACAGCCCTGTAGCTCATGCCTGAAGGAAACACACTTGACATGTGTACTTTCTACCTATAGATGTGGCACACTTAGGAAGAACACCTGTGCACTCTTCCTAGGAGCCACTGTAAATAGTTATATCACCAAGAAAAATGTGATACTAAGTGGACACTTTCATGAGCTGAAAGAGGAAGGCAGAGTTCACCTTTTCCTATCACAGCCAGGAACAGGGGCACTGGGGACTTAAGTTATTCCCCCCTCTGTGCATGTCGGTGAACTATGGAGACATGAGCTGGATGTTGTTTTTAGGGTTACAGCTGCATTTTAGCATTGGTTTCACAGATATGGAATCATGAATAATAAGGATCAACTTCATGAAAAATTTCTCCTTCAATTATGCTATTTCAAAATGCCACCACTTGTCGGAAGTGTGATTTGATAAGTGGATGTGCCAGAAATCTACTGCAAGTATCATATCGAATGATGAAAGATAAACATTTCTATGAAAGGAACAGAGAAAGGGTGCTATGTCACTCATCGCTCTCGACAGCTTTGACCAGTGTAATACACAAAAGAAAAATAAAACATGACACAAATAACGAGAAGGAAAAGCAATCATGTCTCTGGTGAAGAGTGACATGATTATCCACCATAAAACCTAAGAGAATAAATTGAAAGCTACTTAACCACTGAGAGAGTTCATCAGCATGTGTGGGCATAAAATTGGTGCATGAAAAGTAATAGCATCCCAGTTCTCGAACCGAAGACAATTAGAGAATGTAATTGAAAAATCACGCCATTCACAGCACTGATACAACCTCCACAATTCCTGAGAATAAGCATTACACCAAAGTGCAACACAAGAACAAAATGAAACTTATTAAAGGACAAAAAGGAATATCTGAATCAGTGGAGAGTTGTACCACGTTCCCAGTTTGGATGACTCAATCTTTAAGAATATTGGTTGTCCCCAGATGTCTTTTTTTTTTTTAAAGCGGACTCTTTTTATATTGTCCACCTTGGCCTCAAAGTTCTGCACTCAAGGTATCCTCCAGCTTTAGCCTCCCACGTAGCTGCAGCTCTGGGTGCCTGCTGCGACACTTGACTGTCCCCAAATTAATCTATAAATTCTTTGCAATGTCGGTCCAGTAAAAATGTCCTCCCCAACACATGGTAAATATTTTAAAACATTCATTTAGAAAAGAATATGAACCCGTCTAGCCACATCTATTTTGAAATAGAAGACTCAGAGGGGTTTCAAATTACACTTTAAGTCACAGTAATTTTAAAAGTATGATATAAAGGGAGAGGATAAACAAAGATCAAAGAAATATGATACAGAGTCCAGAAACAGCCCTTTGTATATATAGAAATGAAGTCTATGACAAAGATTGCACTTGGTACCAGTAAATGAAAAGTTTCGTAAACAATGTTGAAAAGTAGAAGGTGCAAAAAGTTATATCCAACATATATAGTAAGAGTCAAGCAATGAATATTTAAGCAATTCCTACAAATCAGTAGGGGGAAACTCAAAAGAAAAACAGGCAAAAAATGTGAGAAAACAATTCAAAGGAAAACAAACAAAGGACCAGAAACTAAGTGGAAAGAACAAGGTGGAAAGACCCTCAGGGTCTAGAGCAATCAGGGAAATACAAATTAAAATGGGGGTGAGATATCATATCCAACCATCAGTCTGCCAAATTTAGAGACTGATGTTAGCGAGCACCACTGAGGAGCAGGGAAATGGCATTTTCCTGTCTTGCAGATGCTCAGCTTTTTGGAGAACAACGTGACAGCATGCTTGAAGCACTGAAGACACACACTGGGTGCTCCAAAAATCCACTTCTTGTTACCCAGTGTGGAGAGCTGTCATTGTCCAATGTAGAATAGCATTGCACATGAGCTCAAAGAGATATTAAAAACTGGAAACCAGTTGAAATATCCATTAAAAGCAAAAAGGTTAAGTAATCTGTTAGTCTCTCGCTTTTTTGGTCCTGGGTGCTGAACCCGGGGCATTACATGTTTTAAACACACTCTATCTCTGAGCTGCTACATTTTTATGCCATATATATATATATATAATCTCACTTTTATATATTTTTATATCTCTGAGGAAATTTTTAAAAGAAAGGGTTTTTTTTCCTATATGTATCAGCATTAAAATCTCTCTAACACATGTATATTGGTTTTTTGGTTTTTTTTTTTTGCGGTACTGGGGATTGAACTCAGGACCTTGTACTTGCCAGGTAGGCACTTATTCCACTGAGCTATGTCCCCAGCCTAACACATGTATATGTGAAAAATATATTCAATGCTATGTAGTATATATTACTATTATTATTATTATTATTATTTTGTCTTTTTGAGACAGGGTCTCGCTACACAGTTCAGGCTGGCCTTGAGCTCACTTTGTAGCCCACGCTGGTCTCAAACTCACAATGATCTTTCTGCCTCAGCCTCCCAAGTGCTGAGATTACAGGCATGCACCACCACGCCCAGCTGTGGTATACATTAAAGTCCAGAATAGTTTTCTATTTTTATATGTGTGTAAAAATATATTTTCTAAATGTCTACACAAATATTTGCCAAATTCATAAGCATATGCTACATCTGAGCAGGTGAATAAGAACAGTCATCAAGAAGATTTTCCTTTATTTTTTTACTTTAAAATTTAAAACATTTTCATTTTGTTTTAAAAAACGTATAAAGCTGGGTATGGTGGCACATGCCTGTAATCCCAGCACTCAGGAGTCTAGGGCAGGAGAATGGCCGCAAATTTGAGACCAGCCTGGGCTACAAAGTGAGCTCAAGTCCAGCCTGAACTGTGTAGCAAGACTCTGTATCAAAAGGACAAAAAAAAAAAAAAAAAATACACACACACACACACACACACACACACACACACACACACACATAATTTACCATCTTAACAATGTATAGTTCGGCTACCTACACGACATATCCACATTTTCTTTTCTTTCTTTCTTTTTTTTGTCTTTTTGAGATGGGGTCTTGCTATGCAGTTCAGGCTGGCCTTGTGCTTACTTTGTAGCCCAGGCAGGTCTCAAACTCACAATGATCCTCCTGCTTCAGCCTCCTGAGTGCTAGGATACAGGCATGCACCACCCCGCCCAGCTTCCACAACATTTTCATTGTCTAAAAATCTCTATACTCATTAAACAAATCCCCATATCCCTCTTCCTCCAGTCCTGGGGACCCCTTTTCTACTTTCTGATTCTATAATTTGACCATTTTAGATAGCCCGATAAGTGAACTCATATAGTATCTGTCTTTTTGTGTCTAATTTACTTCTTTTGGCTCAACTATGCTGTAGCATGTGTCACAATTTTCTTTTGAAGGCTGAATAATATTTTGTTGTATATATGGTCCACATATTGTTTATCTATAGGTGAGCACTTGGGATTCCTCCTTCTCTTGTTTACTGTGACTAATGCTGCTAGGAACAGGGATCAAATATCAGTTTAAGACTAATTTCAATTCTTTGGACATACATATCCAATAGTAAGATTGCTGGGTCATGTGGTAGTTATATTTTTAATTTTTTGAGAAACTGCTATATTGTCCATATTTTCTTTTTACTGTCTAAATAGTTTACACATATATATATGTAAATTAGGATGTATATATTATGATAAAGGGAAAAATTTAGTCTAAATAGATGTAATTCAAAGGAGCCACGCAATAGGTAAATGGTGGTTTGGGTGACAGTTAAGAATGGGCTGGTTGGTGGCTCTGGACTTCCAAATTTCATTTGAAAGTACTGCAAACTACAGGGTGACATTCAGTTAGCATTACTGACTGTTTTGTTGTTGACAAAACACCCACCAATCTTGTTTCATGGAGGTTTGCACCTCCCCTCCCCAAGAAAAAGAGCTCCAGTGGTCACATGAATTGCTTTGGCCAATGAAATCTGAGCAGCAGTACCCAGGCAGATGTTTTAAGTTTCTGTGTGTGATTTTCTGGGTCATCTTGCCCCTCAGCCTAGATAAGTAGCTGGCGATGTCCGAAGCTGAGGCTGTAATGCGCATTGCATGTGATGCTGAGGACAGAACCCAGGACCTCGGGCTTCCTAAGCTCACACTCTGCCACTAAGCCACACCCTCCTCACCCTGCAGTCAACCTGTAACACACATGAAACATGAGTGGAAAATCAGTCTCCGTGGTGGAAAACGACTGGATTTTTTTTTAATTTATTTTTGATTCCACAAAATAGTCTGGTGAGTCTCATGCAAAATATTTTCTTAAACGCCATGTCTAGATGAGAACATGGCCTTGGAGTGGGAACTGTAAACTCCAGATCTGTCCTCCAGCAGCCCTCAGGCTTCCTCTGAAGATGCGTGTGCCTTGCCCATGCCAGGGAGAGCTGCCAGCACTGCACATCTGCACAGCATTTCAGGGAAGGGGCCATGCAGCACGGGACCTGGCCCCTCAGAAATCGCTGAGTCCTATAAAACTGTCGCAGGTCAGAGGGGCAGCCCTGAGCCCGCTCTAGGGTCTGCACTATCATCTGGACTGGCATTCGACGTAATAAGAACAAACTAGAGGCAGGAACACCTCTCCTCTAATCGATCCATCTCATGAACAATCTGTGGGTTGTGCCTGTCCCAGGTATGGGTCTCCATGAGCTCTTTGCCTTTGGAGCAATGGTAAGTGTAGCTGTGGCCACTAGACCCTAAGTACGCTGGTACAATGGATAAGGACAAGCATATTCCTTCTGAAAGAACAATAACTCTTGCTCTGTGGGCAGTTTTGCCTCGCTGGTGTTAGTCCGAGGAGAATGTAAAACTGGGTTCTGAGGTTCACCTGCCTCCATGGAAATCACTAAAAATTTCCATTTATGTTTATAGGTTGTTTCAGTATTTTTTAATCAGAAGAGTTTTAACAGGTGATTATGTAAGAAAAGTATTTTAAACAAGTTGCAGCAGAAGAATATTGAATTAATCATCACTGGCCAAAAAAGCCTGATGCTAACTGCACGAAAGCAATTACTGAATCGAGGCCATTGGAGTCTGCTGGCTCATTTTCTCTTTTTTTCTAGCTTCAGCTGGCCTGAAATGCTAACATGATTCCTGAGAAATTGATGGCAAATTCAAACACAATACAAATCCATAGGACTTCGGGTTTCAAATAGACATTTGTGGCTAGCAAGCGTCAATTCTTTTTTTTTAAATATAAAACATCGCATCAATCCTTAAGTATCGGTAGAAACATCTCAAGAATACGGTTGTATGTCTTTAGGAAGACACCTGGTGCAAAGAGGTGAGGCTTGTGGAGTGGGTGTTTCCTTTTGCCCCTTTCTATGTATTATCCTAACTAGTATCGTTCAATCTTCACTAGAAGAATGCTGTGCTGGGAGCTAAGATTTCAGAATTTCAGTTTTGACCTTGCTGCTGACTAACAGGATCTTGGGCAAGTCATAGCATCCATCCCTGGCCTCATTTGTTCTGTCTATAAAATAAAACAAAAGAATTATGGCTCTTAAATACTATCTGCTTTGTTAGGGCTGTCATGACCACATCATCATGAAATGTGGAGGAAACAGACTGAGAAGAGAATCAAGCATTTAAAAAAACGGCAAATGTGGAAGATAGTTGGAACTGGGGTGGAAAACGATCCCAGCCTGATACCCAAGGGTGGGGGTAGACAGTGGCGGTTGGCGGCAGCACCATTTTGAAAACATAACTGTTGTTTGAAATTTATGATGTATTTGGTTATATCTAAGTTGACTTTTGGTAAATCACATAAAATATTATGATACAGATGGTTCAGTATGTCATATATTATGACTTTAGAGCATGTATTTTAGTTCTCATTGGATACTCCTCTTGTCTTTTGTTGTTTTCCAAATTGGAGAAACCATATAAATGACATTAGGGGGAAACAACCGCACTGGAGGACCTGTTCTTGAAGTTTTGATCAATGGACCATTTCCAGGCTTGATGGGTGGGTGGGGTGAACCCAGTGGGAACCTTCTCTTTAATAATTAAGCATAAGAGACTTTGTTCTGGTGTGTGTACGCCTCTACATAGACGTGGTACTGCTCATGGACAACACCACATCTGTTTTTAGACAGTTTCTGTGTCATAGTCATAGTCTAGGTGCCAGTATGAGGGGGCTGTAAGCTTCAGCAAGTGGCACTGACACACAAGGATTTGCTTTTCTTTTAGTGAAAAAACCAACAAGAGCCCACACACTAATTGGCAATCAATGAAAGATATATGGTCAACTGCGATTTGCAAAAATTCAGTTCATGGTTATTATTTTTACTCCATCTTTGTGAGAAATCTTTAATTTATTTACATAAAATCAACTTGGGCCTCATCAACTCTATTGAAGAAAAGATAAAACTCACCTTGTCACTACCAGCAAGGTATATGGAATGGACAGGTTCTTTAACCCCACCATTAATTTCCCAAGACCTGTCCATCATACTTGATCTTGCAGAATGTAGAAGTACACTGAAGAAAAATCTAGTTTCCAGTGTTAGTGAAAAATAAATAAAAACAAAAGTTTTCATTCACCAGCCATCTGCTGCCTGTGATCTAGGCTTTCAGGAAGGCATAGTATCATTCAAGAGCAAGATCACAGAGCCAGGGGGACGATGCTTAGATGGCCTGTCCTGAGGTATGTAGGTAAGTGAATGAGAGCCAGGTCTTCCTCACTGTGGGCAGAGCAGCTGCCGCTGCCATGGAAAATACCTTCACAGAAAGCACAGCTAACCACTGGGCAGCTGCTAGGATCTGCTGCTCGTAGAGCACAGGGCTGCCTATTCTGGATATTTTCTCAACTAACACCCCTGTGTCAAGGGAAGGAAACGACAGGACTAACAAAGTGGTCAATCATCAACCCGAGTCTGCCCTAAAATCTCTCTGCTTCCAAGAAGTATTTTCTGAAATTCCTTTCTAGGGAACAGAGGACCACCCTTATGCTAGTGATTGTGTCAGTCGCCGATGATGAGCAATTCTCACTTCTTTTGGGATTAGTGGCATCTGATCCCTGTCTTCTACCAGGACGGGTGGGTGGGGCACATTCCCTAAGGTCAACGTTCTTCAGTGGGCAAAGGGGGCATGAGCAACACTCTTATTCTTTACATTTCCTTTCTTCTAAACATATTTTAAATATTGCATGGAGTATTACTTTTGAGAAAAGCATACTCGAATATGAAGTCTTGGGGGATTAATTCGGTCCTCTTCAACGTATGGCTGTGTTCCATTTTTGGCTCCAGGCAAGAATTATTTCACACAATTAAAATTTTCTGTACTTATCAAACATTTCTTGGGATTTTTTAAACTATAAAGATATACTTTCTAAAATCAGAGTGTCTCTCTGGTTCAGTGTCCCTCCTCCCAGACTATATAACAATTACACATTGTGCTTCTCTTCAAATTTTATATTATTTTTCGTGCTGGGATTGAACTCAAGGCTTCTGTGTGCTAAGTACAGCTCTCCTATGGAGCTGCATCCTAGTCCTATACCTTGCACTTCTAAATGTAATGTCAGTTTTCTCCTGGGCAGGTTTCCTAGGAGTTGATTGCTTAAGGTCAGCAAGAAACAAGAGCTGATGTCCTGGGTTAGAGGAGATAGGAACATTTGAAAGGGAATATTTGAAATAATTCGAGGGGCAAAAAAAAAAAAAAAGAAATAATTCGAGGGGCAGCAATGATCTGAAAGAAATGTATTTGACAGGAACTATGCTCGCTGAACTTGACTTAGACCTTGTGCCCAGAGATTTGTGACAGGCTTTCAAGCTTGGGAATGGAGAGCCAGCATTCACCAGTTGAGGACCCTAGGGCCCTTCCAGTCAGTTCTACTTGGAGAACCAGCAAGTCACTTAGCTCAAGCGTTAGGGTGTGAGACACGGGAACCAAATGACTGAGGCACGAACTGGGCAAAGCTGATCTATGAAGCTAGATTTATGACTGAAGTTGACTCCAAAACGGTTGTACATGTGGTTTGCTTATAAATGAGATGCAGTAGGGTTTTTTTCCTCTGAGATGTCACAGAGTATCATGAGATGGGCAATTCATAGCTGAGTAGAGACATGGATCACATACAAAGGACAGGCTACTATCCCTTAATGCTATGGCTTGGGTGTGGGTTGTCCCCCAAGAATTCATATGCTTGAAGATAGAGCCTCAGTGTGGTGATATCGTGAGGTAGTGCAACCTTAGGAGGTAGAATCAGGCCCTGTCTCACCCTGTGACAGCCTCTCTCTCTCTCCTTCTTTCTCTCTCTCTGTCTCTGTCTCTCTATCTCTCTCACTTGTGCCGTCACCATTGTGGCTGTATCTGCAATGACATCCTCACCAGAGCTGAGCCAGTACTGGTGCCGTGTCCTTGAACCTTGAGAAATGTAAGCTAAATAAACTTTTAAATATAAAGTTACCCAGCCTCGGGTATTTCATTATAGTAATGGGAAACAGATAATACATATATAGTTCCAAACTGAAGGGGATGTGATAGTCAGATATTCATAACCTGCTTCTTCCAGCCAGACTCACACCTCAGAGTTCCCACCACCTCCCCACAGCAGTATCAGCTGGGGAACAAACTTTCAACATATATGTTTTGAGGGACATTTAGGGTCCAGACCACAACAAAGGGTTTCCCTTTCACCCCTTGGGGATAGAAGAAGATACTAAGTTATATCTTGTGTACTCTGCCATTTTATGGATACTTTAGGAACCGACACTCTCTTTGGTTGTTGGAAAAAGGAGTTTCCTGTTGTTGGGTAAGACTTGTGCCTGTGACAGTGATGGGTGGGAACATTCCACCTGCAGACAGGGCGCCCTTTGAGCCAGCCTGCTCTTTCTTCAGGCTGAGGGGGGTGTCTCACGGGGTGCTCTCACTGAACTCTCTGTGTATGTGTGCGTGCCTGCTCATATTTCCCTTATGTTTTGTCCTGTGGGCCTGGGTCTAGGGGTCCCCGTGCTCACCCTTGCCAGCTTGTGTTTGACATAGCAAGAAGAGGGCTCAAAAGACCAACACAAAGCAAAGTAACTTTATTGTTGATATTGCAGGAGGAAGCAACCAAGACACTCCGGAGGAGCAGGGGGCCCAGAGCTGGGACACCAATGAGTGCAGTCCAGCAGTCTCGCTTGTATAGGGTTGGGGCCCCATCATCCCTTTTCAGGACCGACACTTGATTGGTGGTTAGGCTTGTTGCTAGGCGTTTGGGTTAGGTGGGCTACTGGGGAAATCCAGTAACTTATTTCAGGGGAAGTAACCTGCATAAAGAGGAATTTAGGAATGACAGCAATGGCTTTGCAGAGACAGGTGTCAAACTACAGACTGTCAGTTTGGCTTCTCACTATACTATTTCCCATTTGCTTCTTAAATGGGCCCATGTCCCTAATCTAATCCTACCTAAAGGTCTCATCTGTCCCTTTATTTACATCTTTCTTTTCCTTCTTCGTGTATCTAAAATGGAATCTCTCTCTCTCTCTCTCTCTCTCTCTCTCTCTCTCTCTCTCTCTCTCTCATTCTATCTCTGTGTCTCTTTCTGTCTTTTCCCTGGTGCAGGGGATTGAACCAAGGGTCTTCACACTGAGCTAAATCCAGAGCCTGCCTGCATTTATTTAATTATTTAAGACAGGATCTCATTAAGTCACTGCTGTTTCTTAATGTAGATTTTTTTTCCCTCGTTCAAATTTTTAATATTGAGGACAATTGTATTTGTTTGCTTTTGACAGAGAAGAACTAGGATGGGACATCAGGCCTGCTTTACACAGTGTCTCCTTACCTCTGTGCACCTGATTTTGTCCTCCTGCCTGGGGCGCTGCTGTGGAGGGTACATGCTGGGGGCTCCCCATGCGGAGGGTACAAGTTGTAGTCAGTGTTAGCAAGAGAACAGATTTAATGCACGACACAGAAATTTACAAGTATGATTTACAATATTTCCCCACAGAGTCCAGTGTAAAGAGTGCAAGAGATCTGTCCATGCTCTAGAGATCCGAAGAATCCAGCTAAGGACCTGGATCCCAGGGCAATGTCTCAAGCAAGTCCATGTCAGGAGGCTGAGGAATCTGCAAGGGAAGACAGGGTCTGCGCCGTAGAGCCCACAGGCCAGCACAGGAGGTTGGATTCTGCGCCTGCAGGCCAGAATGTTGTTGCTGGAGGCTGAAGAATCAGTGCCAAGAACCAGGAGACAATGCTCAGGGAGAAGCAAAGACCAGAGCTCCTCCTAAGAGAACAGCAGCCCTCCCTGGTGAAGGCGAAGACAAAGCTCAGCTGAAGAGAGTAGCTGAAGCAACCAGGAAAATGAGCAGCAAGGTAGCTCTTCCACGAGAAATCAGAATAAAATGCCCCTCTCCTGTTCTCCCCTTGTCGTTCTGACAACCATGCTGACCCAGTTCAGCTGAGCGTCCCCACACAAGCTGACTGTTCATCAACTAACCAGCACAGTCCGTTTCAGCTCAGCCCCAGGTGCCTGACGGAGCAGCCGCTAATGGATGGAGCCTCTGTTGAATTTTACCATTTTCTTCCTTCCCCTTGCTCCCTTCTTTTCCCTGGAGAAGCAGTTTGGAAATTAGCGAACAACCCTTGAAGTCGAAGTGGGTTTCTGAATTATTGCATTCTTAAAAGTAGTGGAAAAGAAATTTAAAAATCAGGCCTCACAAATATCCCATAGAAGCAAATTATACTACTGTCTGCTCATAAAGCATTCCAGTAAATCCATACCTTCAGGGGTAGGACATATACTGAGAAAGAATACTTCCTGATGTTAAGAATATAGCGGGCTAGTTCACACACGTGTATGTCTTGCTCAGTGAAATTAATCAGACAGCTCAGGAGACACAGTTGGGAAATACCTGGTATTTGTCCAATTCCACACAAAAAGTGACAATTCAATAGCCAAAAATAACTGTAGGTGCACACAACTTGATGAGAATACAATAAACAGAATTCCATATTGCGAAACCATTCAATATTCAAGAGTAGTTGTAAATTTTTCATAAATAATTGTGTATTTTTATGGTGCTGATGTATTGTTCTGTTGGATGCAGCTAATCACAAATGAGCCAGAAACTGCAGAGAATTCTACACTAATAATTCTTCTGCTCAAATATGAATACCTAAGTATGTAGAGCAAGACAAAGTCTTGGAACCAAGGATTGGTGTGGTTGTGTGATTATCCAAGACGATGTGCCCACGGGTGATTTTAGGGTTCATAACTGATGTTACTAGAAGCTTTCCTCATAAAAGCTGGTGATAATTATAGAAAAGTTGACTGAACAAGAAAGATGTTAAATTAGTTTTCTTTTATCTCAAGTATCTACTTTTCTACTTAAGGAATAGTGAAAAACCATGAGAGAAGAAAACTTTCTCTTTTTTGGTCTTTTTTTTGAGACAAGGTCTCACTATGCAGTGCAGGCTGGCCTTCAACTCACTATTAGCCCAGGCTGGCCTGGAACTTGCAGAGATCCTCCTGCCTCAGCCTCCCAGTGCTGGGATTACAGGGGTATGCCACCATGCCCAGCTTTCTTCCTCTTCTTCTTATAAGCACATCAGTTTGATTGGATTAGGGACCCATACTGAGAGCTCTTTTAACCTTAACTATCTCTTTAAAGGTCTTTCCCCCCACCAAGTACAGTCATATTGAGGGTTAGAGCTTCAGCTGATGAATTTTAGGGGGACACAATTCAGTCTATGACATTCCCATTAACCCTTTGTTCTATGTATCTTTCCTCTTCTGGTCAACATCTGCAATGGTTTATGTTTGAGTTGTCTTTAACTCAAAAGAATATTTTTATAATATTTATTTAATAAAAGCACTAGTTAAAAGTATGGACGAGGGTAGGGTGGGATGATCACATACAGGGAACAGGCTTTTACAGGAAGCCAGGTCACCACCCCCCCCAGTCCAAGAATAGAAGAGACCAAACTTAAAGGTTTGATTACTCTTGATAGTTTAAGTTTATTTAAATAAACACTGTTCCAAATCCCAAAGGCACAGAACTCTTCAGTGTCCAGACACTGAGTTTTTGCATCTCCAGTTTCTGAAGGTTTTGGTCTTTTTTTTAAATACTTTAAAATTTCCTTAAGTGGAAAGCTTGACATTGTGGCTTATTTCCAACAAGGTGGCCACTTGACACTTATTTTTAGAGTCCACAGAACTGAGTCAGTCTCAGACTTGTGATGCTTCCTTCTAGGCCTGTGCCTCTTCTCTGTTCTCAATAACTCCCTCCTGTTTGCGGACACACCTTCATAGAGGCCGGCAGCCTCTGAAGAGACCCTGTGATGTGACTTCATTCATTCTGATGTTGCATGCAGCTCCTTGCTGCCTCCGAATGCCTCTTCTATGTAACTGGCAGTGCACTGAAATGGTCAGTCTGTGAATCAATGGAGACAAATGCAAAAATCTCCAACCATGGCATTGCTCTCTTATTCATATTAGAATGAATTAAATTTTCTGGTCTAGACTGTGCATTTTACCATATGGTTTTGTTGTTGTTGTTTTGTCTTGTTTGAGACAGGGTCTTGCTCTGCAGTTTAGACTGGCCTTGGGCTCACTTTGTAGCCCAGGCTGGTCTCAAACTCACAACAATCCTCCTGCCTCAGCCTCCCGAGTGCTGGGATTACAGGCATGCGCCACCATGCCTGGCTATATGTTTAACTTCTTACATCCCTTGGTTATATTTCCCCGCACTGGGCTGAAGGAGTCTTCTATAAATATATGCTATAGATACACAGGTACATGTACACATTCCTCTGCTTGATTGAAAATGTGATACAATGATTACTCTGAATTTTATGAGAAACTGAATAAAGGAGTCTTCCAGAGCTACTTATTTATAACATAAACATTGTTATGACACTCTGAATATTTTCTTTTGGCAACTTAGAGACTCAGGCTCCAGTTAGGATATCTCGGATGCATTGCTGTCAGGATCTTTCTGACCAGTTCAGGGGCCTGAGGCTGTCAAAAGACCCACGTTATTTGCCTTTCACTCTTGCGTGTGGGTGTCCCACACTTTGGGAAGGTGCTATAAAGCAGAACTACAGAATGTTAGAGTCCAAAGAGTGCTCAGCATCTGAGAATCCAATCACATCTCTATTCCTCAACTTTAAAGTAAATGAAAAGTCAAAGCATATCATTTTCCAGTGCCTTCTGGTAATGAGGTAAGTCACAATTACTGTGCTTGGGCTCAGCTGTGTGACATGTTGTGGTCAATACAAAGGTGTCTTAGTTACTTTCCTTCTTGCTAGGGCACCCACACCCACAACTTAGTGACTGGCACCCACAACTTAAAGCAGAAGTTCATTTTGGGGCAGTTTCAGTCCATCATCAGCTGGCTCCAGGCCGGAAGCAGCGTGGCGGAAGGGGCGTGCCAGGAGGCAGCTGCTCACCTCATGGCAGGCAGGAAGCAGAGGCAAGAGAGTAGCAGGGCAGGGAGGTACACATCTCCAGGTCATGTCCACAGCGCCCCATCTTTCAAATGCATCCAGCTTTGGGGGTCATTTTATTTATTTTTCCTTTTTATTATTTTAAAGAGGAAAAAGATAACAAAATAGCAACAAAGACAAAAAAAAACCAGACAAACAATAAAAATGATACAGAATTTCAAAACAAGGTGATAGGAAGTTAACAGTGGTTATTATATTACGTATTGCTGTTGTCAACGAAGTTGCTCAGACTACCAGGTGTAAGAATTCAATATTGATCAAACTATTAAAGAGAATAAAAAATAATAAAACAAAATGTTAGAAACAGTTGGGGATATAACTCAGTGGCATAAGAGCCTGCCTGAAAGTGCAAGGTCCTAAGTTTGATTCCCGGTACCCCAAAAAAAGAAAATAGAAACAATACAGAGCTTCACTAAACAAGATGGTATGAATTCAACAATGGTTGTTATATTGCATATTGTTGTCTTCAGATGAGTTGTTCGGCTGACCAGAGATAAGCCAGCAAAAAGGGCCCCCAAAAATGTAAGTATTAACTCTTTTGGAGGTTGTTTTAGATTTAAGCCAGAACAGATGGTGATGTTGCAAGAATGCCACCTTGTCTTGGTCTCATTTCCTGTTGCTGAGACAACAAACCCAGCGTCCTTAATTTAAAGGAGTTAAGGAGGCTTTTGGCTCTCACCTTCAGAGGTTTATTCCATGGCTGGCTGGCTCCAAAGCAGAACCATCTTGGCAGAAGGGCCTGGTGAAGGGAAGCTGCTCAGTGTACGGTGGCCGGGAAACAGGACAGACAGGAAGAGTTACAGACAGAGACGTATCCGCCAAAGCATGCGCCCCGTGAGTTATCTCCAACCAGGTCCCACGTCCTAACAGCACATTCAACTGTGACCTTTAGTGAATTAATCCACTGGTGAGAATAGCATCCCATAATCTAGTCACTTCTCCAAGAATCTCTTAATTTAAGCAAGTTGGCAACTAAGATACATGTCTACCCATTATGAACTCAACACTTAAAAATCACCTCTAGCCATACTTCATCTCAAATAAACACAATAACAAAGTCATACTTCCACTTACCATAATGTAGCTATCTTGCTTATGAGGGAAAATGGATTAATCCTTTCCTCAACATCTCAGAAGTTCCAGCATTGATCAAATGTCTATGTACAAGTCTCCTCTGAGATTCAAACACTTATCTATGAATCCCTGTAAAAATAAAAAAGTTACATATTCCAAAGATACAGTGGTATAGGATAAACATTCTTACTCCAAAGTAAGGGATAGGAAAGAACCAGACTGAAGCAAGACTGAAATCCATCAGGGCAAACACTAAGTGCTGTAGTTCTGTCCCAAACACCATGGAGCACATGGTGATAAGATGCGAATTCCAGAAGGCTCGGATAACCAACAGCCCTACAGTACCGCTGACTGCAGGCCGCTTGGTCTCTGTTGGGCTGGTTCCGCTCACTGCCTGTGGTTTTCCTCAGCAGATGTTCCACATTCCTGCCATCTCCAACTTCCAGGGTTTTCACTGAAGCCTTGGCCTCACTCCCAAAACATAATGCCTCACACCTCTAGGGCCTCCTGTCAGGGATTCTGATCCTGTCACATGTTTTTCCCAGCCTCCCAGGCCTTCCTTAGAAATCCAAGTGGAGACCTCCATGACCCTGTAATTATTGCATTCTGAAGCCTTATAAAAACAGGCACAGGGCTCAGAACTTTAGCTTAAACAATCAGACAAGAGAAAGAAGTGAAGGGGATACATATAGGAAAGGACAAAGTTAAAGTATCATTACTTGTAGATGATCCTCTACTCACAAGAAACAAGATAACTCCACTGAAAGATTCCTAGAATTAACAGCTGAATTCAGTGATATAGCAGGGTACAAAATCAACACAAAACATCAGTAGTGTTCTTATATATGAATGAAGTCATTGAAGAAGAAATTAGGAAAACAATACCATTCATAATAGCATCAAGAAAAATTAAGCTAAATCCTAGGAATTAACTTAACCAAATAAATGAAAAGCTTCTACAATGAAAGTTGCATCACTCTGAGTTGTCTATGTTTCTTTCTTTCTTTCTTTCTTTCTTTTTTTTTTTT
>PVLD010025134.1:0-24222 GCA_004027595.1 Dinomys branickii | reverse complement strand
GAGCTAATTCCCTTCTATGTTCTCTATAATTCTGTATTTCCTCAGTCGTTTTTGTACTAGCAGAAATGAAGATAACTTTATATTATACAGCATCCAGTGCAAATTCCCTACTATCTTCTCTATAATTTGGTATTTCCTTTAATGTTTTTGTGTTAACTAATGTGAAGATAACTATGTAATACAACATCCAGTTCTAATTTCCTACTATATTCTGTATAACTTTGTATTTTCTGTATTGTTTATGGCTTTTCTGGTTCATATGTCTCCATTCTTTTGTCTTTAAAATAAAATTTAAAAAAAATTTTTTTGATGCTTTTTTATAAACACTCAATATTAAAAACTCAATACCTATTTTTTTGTGATTTTTTTTTCAGTAAGTACTGACTATTCAATATAATAAAGCTCACAAAATCAAGATTAATAGTTCATCATATTCTAAAGAAGGAATGAGGGCCTGACAGACCCACATTTATGCACCTTGATGACAAAATCAGTCTTATGTCCCAACAGGGGAGCACCTTTCCTGCCTGCAGGGAACCAGAGAGATGCAATGTGGGAAAGATGCTGGCAGTTTCTAGAATCTGGGAAAAGTGAGGAAACACATTCGACCAGTCTCTGGGAAGGTATGTAGTTCTAGCTACACTCTGATTTAGCCCAACACGCCTGTCACTCTTGTGACCTATGGAAGTGTAATATAATAAAATTACATTGTTTAGCACACCATGTTTGTGGGTTGCAATAGAAAAATAATAATGTATCTAAGGAAAATAAGGTTTGAGCCCATAAGAATGAATTATCATTACCTCAGAACAAAATATTATATAGTTTTTGATGTTTCAGTTCAAAACACAAGGAGCAGAAATAGACTAAACAACGAAGTTTGAAATGTGCATCACTACCCTGTTTCACTGCCACATCATTAAAAGAATTAGAAGCCGAGCATGATAATACAAGCCTGTAATTCCAGGTCTTGGGAGGCTGAGGCAGGAGGATCAGAAGTTCAAGATCAGCCTGGTTTATACAGCAAGTGCAAGGCCAGCATGAACTACATGAGCCCTCCTTTCAAGAAAGAATCAGAATTTGCTAATATGCTATTCTGCTTTTCTTCTGATATCCTTTCTCATTCTATATTTCTAATGTTTAAAGGATATTAGCATTTAAGAAATTCCTAGAAGACCCTCAAGTAATATAATCATCTATAATCTTATTGTTGGCTAGTATAAACAAACAAACAAAAGAAATGCTGTTGAGAATGTGGAGAAAAAGGAACTCTTATACACTGCTGGTGGGAATGTAAATTTGTACAGCCACCATGGAAAAGACGGAGATTCCTCAAAAAAACTATGAACAGAACCACCACAAGAGCCAGCTAACCCATTCCTAAGTATATGCAAAGGAAATGAAAGTAGCACATAGATACCTGCTTGGGCTGGGGATACAGCTCAGCAGCACAGGCACTTGCCTGGCAAGCCTGAGGTCATGAGTTCAATCCCCAGTACAAAAAAAAAAGAAAAAAAAAAAAACACTGATAAAAGGAACCAAACTTATCAAATATTTCACAATAGTCTACAGATCTAAAAAACAATTTAAATGAAAGTTTAGAAACTGGTAATTATATTAAAAGGATCCTTTTCAAAATATGAAAGGAAAAACTTTCATATTTTGCCAATAGTTTTCTGAGTTATTGTTCTTTCCTCATCTGAAGTAAACCATGTAATTCACACAAATGAAGATGGAAGGAAAATGATGGCCTAAGCTTGTTAAAGCTTAAATTACTAATTTTCCAAGAAATGAGTTTTTGTTATGTTGTGCAGCAAATGAATCTAGGTTAAAAACAGTCTGGTATTCTAGGCTCCATTAAATGATAACTGCAGGTGCTGGGGTCACAGCTCAGCAGCATAAGTGCCTGCCTGACGAGCACCAGGCTGTGTTTGATCCCCAGTACCGAAAGAAAAAGAACAATAAATGATAACTGCCTACAGGTAAATGGATGCTGTCAGCCTTACCTCTCTATACCAATGACTTACTTAGAACAGAAATAATTTTTTTGTTTGATACTATATCAAAGTCTCAAGTTAATAAAGTCGTATTTCAGTCTTTAAAAGAACAGATAATTTCATTTAAAGAGTGAGTATCAGGTTGGGCGTGGTGGCACACACCTGTAATCCCAGCACTTGAGAGGCTGAAGCAGGAGGATCAGTGTGAGTTCGAGACCAGCCTGAGCTACGAAGTGAGCTCAAGGCCAGCCTGAACTGCATAGGGAGACCTTGTCTCAAAAAGACAAAAAAAAAAAAAAAAAAAAGAAGAATGAATGTCAAGTAAAATGTTTTACCTCAACCAGTATACCAACAAAAGGGATAGAAGCTTCTTCATATTTCACAAAGAATAGCTCAGGATTAGTCTTCCAAACTCCAAGCCATTTGTCTCTCAATTTTAACTTTTCTAATAGGTATTTACTCATAGCCTCATCAGCATCTTCTGCCTAACAAAAGAAAAAAAGTATAAATACATTAAATTATCGGTTTATAACTTAAAATATTTCTAATGACACTTAACAATGGAACCAATATCACTTCAAATAGTGAAAAGTCTGAGAAATTATACATTTTGACTGAAAATGTTTAATAGAAAATACTGTAAATATTTTAAAAATTAGCAAAAAGTTTGAATTATTCATCAGAGTAATTCAGAAATGAGACACCTTATTATCTATGTCTTTAGGTCATTGGTTTTATTAATCGACAAGGCAGAATTACACATATGATGTATATAACACATAATACACACTTGGATTACACATAGTAACATATACAGTTGCTGTGACAAAACCCCTAAAATAAACAGCTAGAAAAGAGCACAGATTCAGTGCAGCTCCTGGTTTCAGAGGGTGCAGTCCATGGTCACTTGACCGTCATCTGGGGCCGGTTGACAAGGCAGGAAAGCTTGACATGAGTGTGTGATAGAGCTAACCTGCTCATTTCAAGTCAGCTCAGGAGTAGAAAACAGGAGATGCCAACATCCCAATGTCCCCTTTAAGGGCAGTCACCAGTGACCTAACTTTCTCCAAGGAGGCTCCACCCCCTAAACTTTCTCCCAGTCATATCAGCTGGGGACCAAGACTTCACATGAGCCTCTAGATGACGCTGAAGTTTTTTTTTTGCGGTACTGGGGATCGAACTCAGGACCCTGTGCTTGCTAGGCAGGCGCTTATTCCACTGAGCTATATCCCCAGCCCTAGATGACACTGAAGATGCAAGCTATAACATAAGCTGGTGTACAAACTCAATCATTGACCTTGAGCCAATTAATGACACAATAATTTATATAAATTTTTCATTGTCTTTAACAGATCTGGCTTTCTCCAGTCTTCAAATTCAGATGTAAAATAGACATAACAGAGTACTAGTTTTTCAGTCATGGTATATATAAAAATAAAACTAGCCAGGCACGGTGGTGCAGACCTATAATCACAGCACTTGGGAGGCTGACACAAGACAATTGCTTCGAGTTCCAGAGCCAGTCTGGCTACACAGTGAACTGCATAGCACGATCTTGTCTCAAAAACTAACTAAGTAAATAAAATTTTCTCCTGGTTATAAAATTTGGTAAACCTTCTGAAAAAAAATACACAAGCTATAAAGAAAACAAAAACCACACCTAATCCTGCCACCTGAAGATATTTATTGATATTTTGGTATATTTCCTTTCAGTATTTCTATACATATATCCATCCATGTACATACTATGTTTCTTTTTAATACTTAATTATAACATAAGCAAAGTAATAGTTCTTGAAAACATGACTGTTACCCCTGCACGGTTGCCCACTATATGAAGCTGCTGTAAGCTATTCTTTTCACCTGTTGTTGGAAATTTAGTTTGTAGTTTTTAAATTTTTATAAATATCACTGCAGGCCGGAGATTTAGCTCAGTGGCATAAGCACCTGCCTGGCAAGTACAAGGTTTTGAGTTCAATTCCCAACACAAATAAATAAATAAATCACTGCAATGAATATACTAGCACACAAATTCTTCTGGAATAGTTTGTTTTTTGTTCTTTCTTTTTGGTACCAGGAACTGAACTCTGGACTTTATGCTTGCCTGTCAGGCTCTGTGCCATTGAGCTATATCCCAGGCACTTTAGTTTTTCTGAGACGGGGCCTCACTACGTAGTTCACGCTGGCCTTGAACTCATTTGTAGCCAAGACTGGGCTTGAACTGCAGGCAATCCTCCTGCCTCAGCCTCCCGAGAGTTTGGACGACAGGCGTATGCCACCACACCGGGCCTGGTGTAACTTTTCAAAAGAGAAACGAAGTGGTTTAAAAACATACAGTATTTGCTCTTTGCAATGTTAACAGCTATTTATGCAAAACACCTTTCCACGTTATAGACAGCTTCCGGGAATCACCCCTAACGGCACTAAGACCTTCCGTTTTGCAGTGGGAAGCATAAGCAGCCTCACCGTTGCGCTGGGCACGCACGGCCACTGCGAACTGAACACAGCGCGATTACCTCGGGCGGGAAAAGCCTCGGTGTCGTTCAGGCGCGCTCCAAACGCCACGGGGCGACCGCCAAGGGCCCTGGCCGCCCCTCCCGCTCCCTGGGGAGGGACCTCTGCCAGCGCGGCGTAGCTCTCGGAGGCCCCGCCCCCCGCAGAACGGGCTCGCAGACCGCGGCCGGGATTCGCTCTCACCTTGGCACCCCGCAGCACCTGGTCGCAGTACAGCGCCGTCTTTTCCGCGCGCCACAGGCCCCTCAGCGGCGACGCGCACACGGGGGGCAGGGGCCGCGCCTCCGCCTCCGGTCCCGCCTCCCAGCCCCGCCCCGCGCCCTCGGTCGGCTGCCCCGTCTCGGTCTCGGTCTCGGTCTCGGTCTCGGTCTCGGCCTCGGCCTCGGCCTCGTCCCCCGCCGCCCCGTACGCCTGCCGCAGCCGCCGCCCGCCGAGCACCGCGGCCGCCTTCCCGGGGCGCAGCGAGGCCACCACCGTGCGCACCGCGGCCGCAGCGGCGCCCTCCTCGCCCAGTCCGCCCAGGGCCGAGTCCGGGACCGAGTCCTCAGGCCCCGCGGCGCCGAGCCCCGTCGCCATCGCCGCCGCACCCAGGCCCGCTGCAGCCGTTGGCTGCACCCCCCGCCGCGCGCGCGCGCTTCTCCTGCAGGGGACTGGCACGAGCGCTCGCCGAGCGCCGGGCACGCGCGCCCCGCCCGCCAGAGCCCCCGCCCGCGGGGCGTCGCCGTGGGGCTCGTGGGCTGTCCGCGGCAGCCAGACGGCGGGAGCCGGTTTTCCTTCCGCGTTTGCAGCGCCGCTCAAAGGCCTCCTGGTCGCCGGGCCTGTCTGATTATTACTGGAAACTTCGGTTGTAGGTGGCAAATCTAGCCACCTAGGGGTTTTCCTCCCCTTCCTGTTTCCTTTACATTTTAATGTTTCAGTAAATTAATTTTGGTTGAGGCAGGGTCTCCCTATGCAGCTCAGGCTGGCTTTGAACTGTGTGGTGATCCTCCTGCCTGAGGCTCTTAGGATCACTGCGCACCACCACGCCAGGATCCTCCCTTAACGTTTTAAACAGGGCGCCCACTTTTCCTAAAGATATGGGCTTGTGACAGTCTGCTTTGTGCTCAAAATCCTGAGTGGAACTTTTTTTGTTGTTGTTACTTAGGGGGTCGGGGTTGCCAGGAATTGGAATCGAACTCAGGACCTGGAGCTTGTCAGGCAAGCACTGCGCCCTAAGCTCAGAGAAGAGCTTGTTAAAGGGTTCAGGACCAGACCAGACACAGGTACCAGAGTACTTTGGACGGCAGGCAGCCTTATTACGCTAGCGGACTGGGGACCCCCATGTGCGCGTCACCAGCCCTTTGTTAAAGTAAGGTCGTCATTTATATAGATTTTCAGGTGGAAATACGAAAGACCATGACCGGATGTTTTATAACCGGTTACATAGTCTGAGTCCTGTGTTGGCAGGCAGACTCACTGTACGTAAGCTAATTGGAGTTACTGTTGTATAACATGGGGGATCAGTCGTTGTCTGAGACCGCGCAGAGGTGTCCTTGAGGTGATAACTCTGGGACCTAAAAGAAAAACATCGCTGTCTGTGTTGCACTTACCTCGCACCTGGCTGCAGGAGCGCCGTGGTTCATTTATGTTTGTAGCTCTCTTAATTATGAGAAACCACTGTTTCCCAGTCTCACCCTTGAACGGCGTTAGAAACAGGATTAACATTTTCATGACCTTTAAGGTAGCCCCACATTAGGGTGCTGCGGGAGGACACAGGCTTCCAGGTTAACGTGTTCACAGCAGGAACATTTTCCCACTAAAATCCTGCTCGAGATAGCGCATTTCAGAGAACGACAGAGACCGCTCATTTTTAGCGTTTTTCTGTGTACGTCGTCGTTGAGTCAATTGGAAGAATATGTGTTTACAGCGGAGCTCCCCGGAGAGAGGACATGGGGAAACACCTGGCTTCCTTCATGCTCATCTGGAAGGACGCTGTGTTAAATCCTGTGTTCATTTTTAGGAAAGCATTAGTATGATGAAATAGTAGTAGTTCAGGGAGTGATTATACCATGTGTCATGTTTTTACTCTACATTTATTCTTTTTGATAGAAATTCTGGACTTCTTAAAAATGATAAGCTAACTATATAAGTTTCACTGACCCAAACTAATGTCTGTTACTCTACTCTTTCTTCCAAAAATGTTTGTTTGTTTGTTTTTTGCTTTTGTTTTGTCTTTTTGAGACAGGGTCTCGCTATGCAGTTCAGACTGGCCTTGAGCTCACTTTGTAGCCCAGGCTGGTCTCAAACTTGCAATGATCCTCCTGCCTCAGTCTCCTCGAGTGCTAGGATTACAGGCATGTGCTGCCATGCCCGGCCTGCAAAATAGTTTATTTTTAATAAATTATGGATTTCTTTTTTAATTCTTAGGTTCAGACTCATAAAGATCACCTGTCCTGGCCCAAAATTTTAAAAGGCAGCCTTGTTTTCCCCAGAAGCAAGCACCTATTTGTTAGGACCCTGCTGTGTACCAGGCATTGCATGGGTGCCAAAGTCATGGAAGTCAAAGATTAAATCCTGACCTTTTAGTCCTGGTGAAAAGTGTAGGTGGGTCAACAGACGACTGTGTTTGGTGAGGACTATGACTGTAATTCACAAGTACAGATTTTGAATCTACACTGTGGAAGAGAAATACCCTTTGTTTCAGAAGAAATGGTACTTCAGTCTTTAAAAAAATAACTTGTATTTCATTAAATGAACACCAGGCCTGGTGGCACATTCTATAATTCTAGCACTGGGAAGGCTGAGACAAGGAGACCCCAGGTTTAAATTCAACCTGGCAATTTAGCAAGACCCTGTTTTCAAAATAAACATAAGAACTGAGGGTGTAGCTCACTGGTCCCCACTACTACTAACGGAAAAAAAAAAGAATGCAGTGCCTATACCTTGAGCCAATTTGAGC
This sequence comes from Dinomys branickii, assembly GCA_004027595.1. NCBI lineage: Eukaryota > Metazoa > Chordata > Mammalia > Rodentia > Dinomyidae > Dinomys > Dinomys branickii. The sequence goes on along the minus strand of PVLD010025134.1, from coordinate 16,773 downwards.
AGAACAGAAAAGCATAAGGAAGGAGAAAATTTAAATCAACTGTAATGCCAATGCTCAGTGATACCCATTGTTACTGTCTGGTTATTTTCTTTCAGTGTTTTTCCTATCCCATTATTACAAACTTAGGTTATAGTAAATTTAATATTTTAAAAAATTTACTGTGTTCCCAGCACTCGGGAGGCTGAGACAGGAGGATCCTTGCAAGTTTGAGACCAGCCTGGGCTACAAAGTAAGTTCAAGGCCAGCCTGAACCGCATAGTGAGACCCTGTCTCAAAAAGACGAAAAATAAATAAATAGATTTACTGTGTTATGTTTGTACTATAAATTATTTAAATGTAATTTTCAATGGCTATGTGCAGTTTCTTTGTATGCATGTAATTTGCATACCTCTATATTTCCAAATGTTTGAGTTACATTGATTTTGTTATTGTCCTGTTTTGTTTTTTGCAGTTCTGAGTACTGAACCCGAGCCTTGCACATGCTAGGTAAGCACACTACCACTGATTCACATCCGCAGCCCAAAGTTACATTAATTTTTTAAATAATGAATATGCTGCTTTGGATACCATTGTGTTCAAGTTTGTGCCTGTCATTCAGATTTTTCCCTTAGGGGGAAGTTTGACTCAAAGTGCTTTACATTTTTGGTTCAAGTTTGATTCAAGATGCTTTACATGTTTAAGGCTCTCCATATTGCCAAGTGGTTTTCCAAAATAATTAGTTTTCCCTCCATTAGCAGATTAAATTCCTATCCAGGTTGAGTTTTGAGAGAAGTAGCCTATCGGCACCTTATACAACTCCAGGTTGTATAAGGGTAAATACTCCAGGTGGAGGGAGCCGTTGGTTTTACATAAGGGTTAAAGAACGTGATCTAGGTGTGCAAGTTAGCATGACTGAAATACAGAGAACAAATTGGGACACAAATTCCGGTTGGCAAGATACGCAAAAGGTGTACCACGAAGGGTTACGGATGTGTGTTACTTTACCACGTTGAACGTAGCCACACTGATAAACTCTGCCTGGTCCAAGTTGGACATAAACCATAAAGTGGATGTCCCTCCCTGCTGCAGCGCTGTCAGCACCCACCCCACACAGCTGCCGCAGCTCCAGCCGGGCAATAGGGGCCCCTCCTCTCCTCTCGGCCAGCCCCCTCCCGCTTCCGCGCTGGGTGAGGTGGTGTCTGAACCCCTTCATTGGGCAGCTGGAGTAAAGGACACCGCTCAGCAGCACTGCCCACAGAGGGTCTTCCAGGTAGACACTTGGGTGTCATCTTCAAGCACGGGAGACTCTGTAACGGGGGTGTATCGGTCAGGGTTGACTGAGAAGCAGAGATAGCACAAGATCTATAATGTGTAAGAAATCACAAGATTGGCTCAGCATGGGCAGCTGCAGAGTTGGAGGAGGAAGTGTGCAGAGGGTGTCTGCATGCTAGAGGCAGAAGGGTCCAGTCCCAGGCCTGGGGCTCACTGCAGTGTCCCTGCAAGTCCGTATCAGGAGGCCAATGGGTCTGCAACAGAGCACTACAGAATCTATGACAAAGGCCAGGGAGTCTACACCAGAAGGTGAAAGAGTCCCAGGAGGAAGCTTAACAGTCAGGACCCGACCAAGCTAAGGGTGGAGACTGGAGCTCCTCAGAGGAACCGGCAGTCAGTCCTTTCTCCTTTTATTGTATGCAGCCTACCTGCCCTGGCGGGGGTGGGGAGGTGTCCTTTACACCCACACCATCTCCATGCCTTCCTCTTGCACAGGCTGAGGATGTTTATAAAGGAAGGACCCTGCAAAAACAAAAACAAAAACAAAAAACTTTCAAAGTAGGGACCCTGGCCCCCTACTGAATCACTTAGTTAAACTTCTAAACTTCTCAAATTGACAGTGAACAATATCCCTGAGCCCAAGGGCAAGTCCTCTACACCCCACGATGTAAAACTACTGAGTTACTTAGCTAAAGTTCTGCTTCTCAAGTGGACACAGTATATCAACCATTACTGGGGGCTAAGGAGCTCAGAGGGCTCCAGGGCAATCGAGATTGAGTACAATATTTTTACACGCATCAACCAAGAGTCCTCACCCCACCTCAGAATTTCACTCCTTCCCAACAGACTCTGACTTTGGTAGAGTAGCCTACTTCAGCTAAAAACTCAGAGGCTCTGAAACTCTTGTTAACCTTAGAAAAACCCAGGAGTCAGATTTTTTCTCCCCAGTCAGCAGAAAGTGAGTCTTTTTCTGTGCTACAGTAGGGGCGTCTTGCTTCACGCTTTCCTTAATTGCTTAACTGACTGACTCAGCTTCCCTCTTCTTTTGCCAATGAATCACTAAGACCCAGCAAGAGCCATCTGATTCCACAGGCCTTACAGAAATTGCTACTTTCACTAAGCTTTGCAGGCTTTGGAGACGTCACACCACTGGTCCATTCTCCCCTCTTTCTCTGATGGTGAAGATCTGAAAAGCTCCGCTTGCACGGCCTGTGTTCTTAGCAATGATGTGCTCCCAGGCCCCACGCCGCAGGCGGCCCAGCTCCAGAATATCATCCCAGAGTTTGCTTCCAGACCAAGCGCCTGAGGTTGGCTTTCCTGGGAGACAGAGTCTGAAACAGTGATTTGCAAAATGAGAATTTGGGAAAGGGCTTTTGAGAATAACACGTGTAAGGGAACAAGAAAAGTAAGAACGGGCAAAGAGAGTTATTTAAGTTATTTATAAATGTGAAGCATTGCTGACAGTCCCCAGCTCTACTTACTGGGAGCTCTGGACTGTGGTGGCCCTTCAGAGTCGTCCTACCTTAAGTCAAGGGGTGGACTTTTACATCTCTGCACCTGCCAGTTGGTGGATGTGGACTGTCCACAAAGAGGATTCCTGACCTTGGTTGTGGCAGCTCCCTTTGGTCAAAGGTAGCTTGCAGAAAGAGAGACTCAGGTGGCTCATGCTTGTAATCCCAGCGCTCAGGAGGCTGAGGCGGGAGGATTGCCTCAAATTTAAGGACAGGCTGAACTACATTGTGAGACCCTGTCTGTCAAATAAATAAATAATGAGAGAGAGACTTATGAGTCTATAGCAGCCAACACTCCTAGCGACTGGGAAAGTGGACCTTACAGTTCTCTAATGGAGATTTGGGCAGTATGTCACTATATGCAGTTATCAAAACTGGGATAGGAAATAGAACTCCATGGGAGTGGACTTAACTGCTGACTTACCTGAGCACCTGGCTGCCGGCCTGGTAGCCAGGGTTTGTTCTGGCCTTCGCAGTGATGTCTGGACCCCAATCCACCTTAGCTCTGGATATTGATAGAAATGTAGGCAGCTGCGCGAGTCTACAGTGTTGGTTACCCTATCCATCGCCCCGGGGCTTGCACCGCTGCGGAATGGACACTTGCAAAGGCCCTCAGAACACTAAATGTTCTCATGCTTGGTCTTGTTGGACTTACGTCTTTCACTTGATTTCCCTCTCGTACTCTCTTAGCACATTTCTTTGCTGAAATTGTACAGTGAATGATAAGAGCACGGAGTTGGCTGGCCTGCCTGGGATGGATGGCTTGGCTATGATACAAAGTTTCTCCTCTCTATAATCTTCAAAAAAAAATTTTTTTTTGGTACCAGGAATTGAACTCAGAACCTTACTCTTGGCAAGCAGGTGCTTGTGCCACTGAGCTATCTCCCCGGCCCTCTAAAATCTTTTTGTTTTGTTTGTTATTTTGGGTTTTTGAGACAGGGTCTCACTGTGTAGTCCTGCTTTTTTTTTTAAGAGTAGAAAGAATTTATTGAGAGAAAGAAAGCTTCTATCTGACAGGGACAGAAGCAGGCCCAGAACGTGGATTACCCACCAACCCCACTTCTTTTTTTTTTTTTTTTTTTTGCCGTACTGGAGATCAAACTCACGACCTTGTGCTTGCCAAGCAAGTGCTTATTCCACTGAGCTATATCCCCAATCCTAACCCCGCTTCTTAAGGGTGTTTATTGAGCAAAGCCAAGAGGTGAGGAGGGCTTAAAGTGGGACAGAACTATAATTAATGGATAAAGTTACAAGCATAGTCACTTAGGTAATATTGATCCAATGGCAAATCATAGGATGGGTGTGAGGTGGGACATTTGATCTTAGCCAAAAGGCTGAGAAACGATAAGGTAGGACAAAACTATGGTCAACCAATAAGAACACAACAAGTATAGTCACTAGCCGGGCGTGGTGGTGCATGCCTGTAATCCCAGCACTCGGGAGGCTGAGGCAGGAGGATCACTGCAAGTTCGAGGCCAGCCTGGGCTACAGAGTGAGCTCAAGGCCAGCCTGAACTGCACAGCGAGACCCTGTCTCAAAAAGACAAAAGTATAGCCCCGGGGTAACACTGATTAAATGGAGCCCCTGCTTTCTTGTAGCAGTTAAAACAGTTCTCATCTCCTATTAGTGATTCTTTTTTTTTTTCCTGTTAGTGATTCTAAAGATCCAGGGCTGGGTGGTAAATGATGCCGTATCTGCTCTATATCTTGTGGGGTGGGGTGGGGTGGGGAGCTCTTCGCATCCCCTCTTTCTCCTTGGAGATTTTTCCTTGAATTGGCTCTTCCTTGCCTAAGGTGGTAAGATGCATGAGCTTGCTAGTTGAATGCTAGGAAAGGGCAGGCTTCTGCATATATGTGTGGGCTTTAGGGCTCAGGTTTGCTAAAGAGCAACAAGAAGCTGGGCGTTGTGCCACACACCTGTAATCCCAGCACTTAGGAGGCTGAGGCAGGAGGATTGTTGTGAGTTCGAGGCCAGCGTGGCTACAAAGTGAACTCAAGGCCAGCCTGAACTGCATAGCAAGATACTGCCTCAAAAAGACCAAAAAAAAAAATTATGTCATTCTTTAAAATATTTCTATTGATGAATTATTAATTTTAATTTTGTGAGTTTTGTCATATTAAGCAATGATTATATTACAAAAAACGCTCACAAATATAAAGTACTGAGTTTTTAATATTTATTGAATGTTAATAAAAAGGCATCAAAAATTTTCCACATCAACTGCTTTTTGGTGTACAAATCTAAAATACATCAGAAATAGATTCCTATATGAACTACAGTGAAAATACCAACAGCACTCTACAAAAAAATAATCTTTAGGAGCCAGATGTGGTGGCACATACCTGTAATCCCAGAACTTGGGAGGCTGAGGCAGGAGGATATTGTGAGTTCGAGGCCAGCCTGGGCTACAAAGTGAGCTCAAGTTCAGCCTGAACTGTATAGCGAGACCCTGTCTCAAAAAGACATAAAAAAAAAAAAAATTTTCCTAGCACTTGGAAGTCTGAGGCAGGAGAGTCGTTGTGAGTTCGAGACCAGCCTGGGTTACAAAGTGAGTCCAAGGCCAGCCTGAACTACACAGCAAGACCCTTTATCAAAAAGATAAAAAAAAACCTTCAGTGACCACACCTAATGCAGTCTGCACACATGACAACAGCACCTTCCATGCACACTGATCACTCACACTGACGGCAGATGCCTTCTGCTTTCCTGGCCTTTTTGTAGGACATACTTGACATCTCAGTGGTCTTGTTGTTTTGTAAGGAAGCTCTTATTATATTCTTCTGTGTGTAGTTAACAGGAACATAAAATATCAGTAAGATAAAGTCTTTAAAGAGTGCTTAGAAAAGAGCAACATTTTCACATCAGCTCTTTACTTGCTTGCAAAGCGTATGGAACTCTACCACAGAAATAAGCTTTGCTTCAACTGTCACACACCAGGCAGTGTTGACACACGGCAACTAACTGCATGTTCCATGCACGAGTACCACACTGAGAACACACAGGTTTTGTTTTCCTGTACTTCCTTGTCCTGTTCACCTGTCAGCTCACCAGGGCGCTGCATATTTTTTCGTGTAGATCCCTGGGCAGAAATATTTTGTTTTCCCTCTGCTGTAAATGATGTTCTCTGTGATATTTTGCACTTGTTATTTTCTTTGTAAACTATCAAACTGTGTATGACTCACATGTTTAGGAGTGAGTAAAACGCAACCACTGGCCAATGCTTTGTGTTTCGAGTGACATCATAGTTAGTGCGTGACTCATTAACAACAGCTGCTCCACGTTTGGTTTGTAGAAAGTCTCCATCTCAGGCTTCCGTGCTGTGAAGGTTTCCCTCTCAGTATTTCCATCATGGTGCAGTGTTGACATCAGCAGGACCAGTTTGCTTTTCTTTGCCACATACAAGACCAATGTTATAGCCGGGCATGGTGGCGCACGCCTGTAATCCCAGCACTGGGGAGGCTGAGGCATGAGGATTGCTGTGAGTTCGAGACCAACCTGGGCTACAAAGTGAGCTCAAAGCCAGCCTGAACTGCATAGAGAGATCCTGTCTCAAAAAGACAAAAAAAAAAACAAAAAAAAACAATGTTGTATCTTCCTGAAATCTAAAGATTGTACTATGCAATTCTCTGTTTTGAAATTTCTACATTTCATTTGGAATTTCAGCTTTATTCCTGCATATATCAACTTTCTGAGCTGGTCAACTTATGCTTTGTTAGCAAATGCAACTTAAATCAGAAACCAGTAAACCTATTGTTGAATATCACATCCAATTAGTGTGGGAGATGGGAGCAACCAGTCTGTTTACATCAGGAGGTTTATTTTATTTGAATAAGGAGTGAGTTCTAGGGTAAGTGTCTAAACTGAAAGCCTAGTAAGTCTCCTCCCCTCCACCTCTCCTCCTTCTTCTTTTTGGTATCAGGAATCAAACCCACAACCTCACGCTTGCCAGGCAGGTGCTGTGCCACCGAGCCATATCCCTGGCCCCATATGAAGTCTTTGTATCTACAAGGGCATAAATTTTTATGCCATCTATTGACTCATCATTTTTCTATAGTCTTTTACATTCCTGTGATCACCATGAGAAATCTGTGCTAACTTGGTGGGAGTGTGGATTGGTGCAACCACTGTGGAAATCAGTTTGGAGATTCCTCACAAAACTAGGATTAGAAGTCCCATTCCCCTTCTGGGTATTTTCCCACCAGAATTAAAAATGTCGTACCACAGCAATATATGTGCGCCAATGTTTATAGCGGCACAGTTTGTTATAGCTAAATCTTGGAAACAACCCAAATGCCCATCCACTGAGGAGTGGATAGAAAAGATGTGGTATTTTTATACGATGGACTATTACTCAGCTATAAAAAAAGATACACTGGAGGCTTTTGTAAGTAAATGGAGGCAACTAGAGACCATACTCATAAGTGAAATCAGTCGGGCCCACATTGTAAACAACACATTGTCTGCCTGGTGTAGGAACCTGAAAGAGTGAGTAAAACTCAAAATGTACAATAGATGATATGAAAGGGAAAGACACTGCTCAAAGGAGGGAACAACTGGAATGAGGGACAGAAGAAAAAAGAGGGAAGGCAAGATAGATAGATAGATAGAGATAGAGATGTATATGTATATAGAGGGGTAGTTGGGATGACTACACTGCTGGTGTCTCATGTATATTGAAAGGAACAGTTAATGCTTAAACTTTTTTACATTCTAGGGCTGGGGATAGAGCTTGATGGCATAAGCACCTGCCTGCCAAGTGCGAGGTCCTGAGTTTGATTCCCAGTACCGCACACACACAAAAATTACAATCTGACCAATTTTGCATGCTTGTATCTGATAATCTGAGCTAATCTAAAGACAGCAATATGCAGTGGAACAACCACTGGTGAACTCCTACCATCTTGTCTAGTGAGACTCTGTATTATCTCTAATGTTTTCTCTAATAATCATTTTTTATTCTCTTTAATGATTTGAACAATCTTCCATTCTTACATCTGGTGATCTGGGCAACTTCACTGAAGATAACAATATGTAATATAACAACCACTGTTAATTCCTATCATTTTGTTTTGAAACCCTTTATCACTTTTAATGCGCTTGCTTTGTCTTGTGTGTGTTTGTGATGTGGGTATGCTGCTATTGGTCACTTTTTTTTCTTTTACTACTCTCTTTAAAATAAAAAAAACTGTGCTCAGTCAGGCAGATCTGAGTGCTTTCAGTTCAGCTGGGTGTCATGAATAAATACACTTTTGAATATGGCTGTTGGTGCACACAGAAGGTTTTACTTGCATTTCAGCTTTGGGTATTTCACAGCGTCTCGTAGCATTTCGTCTGTACAATTCCAGCATTGCATGGCAGTGCTGGCGTTCTGTGCAGCACCTTTCCCCCTTACTATGTTCCAACTAGTCCTAACACTGAGATTTTCCCTTTGCTTATGTGCTATTTCACAGCATTTCACCTAGTCAAATACATATCACACTGCCCTTCCCTTTATCATCTGAATCAAGGAGGCCTGCATTCCCTGTGTCTGTATCAGTCGATTCTTGCTCCGTGTCACTGTCACAGGAACTTTGGCTCACGTGGCAAGTGTCAGAGTCATCCTCATTGCCACCCATACCCTCCTTCCATATGAACACATGTATTTTATCATAATGGATCATCTTCATCATCTGTGCATGAGTAATCTGATGATTCACTTTTGACCTCCAAAACTTGCACATCTGATTTTTTATGTGTCATCGTACGGAATCGGGTTACTTCTACTTGAAAAACCAAAAGAATTTTTTTCTTTTTTAACAAACCCTGGAGCGGTGTGGGTCTACTGGACCCTCTGTGATGCTTGGGCAAACATACACAAAACAGTTACATAGAACATAAGGTGGGTAAAAATCCCATTTGGCCACTTTTGTTCTCACGCACACTCCTTGCTGTTTGTCATACCAAGTGGGTAAACACAAAGATTGCTTCCTGTATCCCTCAGAGAAAGGTGCTGAGACACGCAGCAGCAGCCCCAACACATATATAATCTAAGTTGCAAAGGCTTATTTAAAATTTAGAACTTTTTCTTTCTTAGCCCTTTAGTGACAGGATCTTGCTTCATAGTTCAGGCTGGCTTTGATCCCACTATATAGCTCAGGCTGGCCTCAAACTCTCCGCAATCCTCCTACCCCAGCCTCCTGAGTGCTGGGATTAGCATGTGCCTACCATGCCCAGCTTAGAACTGTATTTTCTACCAAAAATATTTCTGATAAAAATTGTTTTCATGCTGGCTCACTGTGGAGCAAAGAGTAAACTTGTAAATTCTTTTGGTCCCACAGTCCCTGGACATGAAGCTCTTTAAGAGCATTTTTGCCTTTGGAAGTAAAAGGCAAAGCACTTTTAAGTAATAACAGCTGGACCTAAGAAAACAAAACCTAGATAAGGGCCTAACATTTCAGAGGTTCACCCAGACCCAGCGTTTCTGCGATATCTCCTTGTTATCTACAGCGGCTGCTCAGGCCGAGAGCAAAGAGACCCCTTGACAACAGTAGAGAGGCCGAGTGGGCTGGAGTCGCAGATGTGCTGGGCAGACAGGATGACCTGGAGACTTGCCTTTACCCTGCTGATGCCTGCTGAGGTAGCGTTCGCTAAAAAGTTGGGACCAGAATTACGGGAAACTGAAAGGTGACATTTGCAACAGGCTTGAGCATCCACAGAAGAGAGGTAACTGTTTTTTACAAGAATACACTGAGCACCTACTTTGTTCTGACAAGGTATTTGGTGCTGATGATAGCAAAAACAATTTTAAGAGTGAAATTATCAAGAAAATGATAACATATGTCAGTCAAAAGCTTGTGTATGAATGCTTATAGCAGCACTATTAAAAATAGCCAAAAACCGGGGCTGGGGGTGTAGCTCAGTGGAATAAGCACCTGCCTGACAAACTCAAGGTCCTGAGTTCAATCCCTGGTACTGCCAAAAAAAAAAAAAAAAAAAAATTAGCCAAAACCCAAAAGTAACCTAAATGTCCATTAATTAATAAACATAACATGGTCATACAACAGAGTATTATTTGGCTGTAAAAATACTGATACACTGTATAACATGGAGCTAACCTTCCTCTCTGCTTAGCTGCAATGCCCAGAATAGGCGAGTCCCTAGAGAAGGAACATAGATTAGTAGTTGCCTAGGGCTCTTGAAGCCTGGGAGGGGAGGGGGCCGAATCTGAGCAGAAATGGGGGCTGACGCTACTGGATCCTGGGTTTCTCTCCGCAGCGATGATAAAATACTGTAAGTTTGTGATGATGGGTACCTGATTCTGAGAACTAAACATCATTTAATTGTATCTCAATTTTTAAAAGTAAAACTTGCCGGGTGTGGTAGTGCACACCTGTAATCCTAGAACTCAGGAGAATTGCTCTGTGTTCCAGGCCAGCCTGGACTACATAGTAAGACCCTGTCTCAAAAAACCAAAACAAAGTCGGGTGTGGCGGAGCATACCTGTAATCCCAGCACTTGGGAGGCTGAGGCAGGAGGATTGCTGTGAGTTCGAGACCAGAATGGGTTACAAAGTGAGCTCAAGCCCAGCCTGAACTGCATAACGAGACCCTGTCCCAAATAGACAAAAAAAAAAAAAAAAAAAGACCAAAAGAAAGAAAGATCTTAAGGAGTCATGAGGAAAATCTTGTACTCTGACAGCTGCAAGTAACGTTTTTGCACCAGGAAGTCATTTCAGGGTTGAGATACAAGACCACACGAGTATAAAGAGTATCAAGTCTCAGAGAGTCGTTAACATTACTAACGTATTACTTTCATTTTCCTCTATATGATAAGGATTTAAATAAGACTTACTTTAGCAAGAACACGCTCATCAGAAACTTTGGGAATTCTGGAGGAGTTTTCGGTTTTGGTTTCAGTTTTTTGAGACACGGCCTCGTCATGTAGTGCAGGCCAGCCCTGAACTCGTTTATGTGGCCCAGCCCGACCTCAACTCACAGTAATCCCCCTGCCTCTGCCTCCTAGAGCGCTGGGATTACAGGTGTGCGCCACCACACCCGATTTATTCTCAAATCCTTAATTTTTTCACCTCTTGGAACCCGAACCTTTCCCGGTCCCTCAACTCCGACTTTCTATGCAAGCTCTTTGGATGGTGGGAAGAGCCTGGAACAGCGGTGCAAACCGTGCATCTCCGGGCTTTGGCCAGAGGAGGGCACTAGAGAGCTTCCGGCAGAGCCCGTCCGCCTCGGAAGGGCTGGGCGGGGCCTGAGCGTCCTCCCAGCGGGGCGGCGCGGCCCGGGGGCCGAGTGCGGACCGAGTCTCCAGAGCTCAGGCGGCTGGAGTTCCCGCGTGGTGTTCTGCTTCATCTTCACCCTTTACGAAGTGCACCCTCATACTTGTTTTATCTTCTGCTCTTGTTTCTGACCCTTTGGAGGCAAACTCAGGATTCACAATTCGTTTTGCAGAGATCACACAGAACGATTGGCCTCTCATGTTCGAGCGCGCCGAGCCCACAGACCACACCGCCGCGTTCCTCTGACCGGCACAGAACTGGGGCCAAGCTCGTCTTTATGAATACAAGTCTTGCATTCTGTTCTTGATAGTAAAGGACACTAAGGATGAAAACAATAAGTAGCCTACAAGTTGAAGAGTACAGATATTTGTGTGGTGGCGCACGCCTGTAATCCCAGCACTTGGGAGGCTGAGGCAGGAGGATTGTTGCAAGTTCGAGACCAGCCTGGGCTACAAAGTGAGCTCAAGGCCAGCCTGAACCGCGTAGGGAGACCCTGTCTCAAAAACAAAAACAAACAAACAAAAAAACAAAACAGTGGGAGAAAGGGAAATTGTTAACTCTCTTAAGAGAGCCATGTGGCAGAAACTTCCAAAATTGTAAATTCTCTCTCTAGGAATCAGTTCCTCAGAAATGCTTGTGCATGTGCCAAAGAATACTTAGAATAATTAAATAAGGATGATAATCACATTTAGCCCTTAGTATGTGCCAGGCACAAGAACATTACACGTGTTGATGAATTTAGTTTTAAAGACAGCCAGAAAAAAACAAAAATAAAGACGGCCTGGCAACCTCATTTTAATGATGAGGAAACTGAGGCACAGACTGGTTGTCACAGGATTCAAATGCAGGCAGCCTGATCTCAAAGCTCACCCTCAGTCTCTGTGCACGCAGTGTGAGGAGTTTATCATAGCACTGTTTGCAATGGTGTAAACTAGAATCTAACTATGTCTCGTTAACAGGGATAAATGACCAATGATATAATCAAGTCACTCTAGACACCTCGACTTGAAAAGAGCCCCAGAGATGTATTGTGGGGCTTGGGGTGGGAGCAACTCTCAGAATAACACCTACAGTATGACTCCATTTGTGTGTCCTTAAATTATATCTTTGTATTTGGACATACATGCAAGCGAAGAAAAAGGGCATCAAAGTGTATCAGCTTTTATCTTTATGAAGAAGGAGGATCAGGGAGGAGGTAGCAGTAAGAGACAAATTTCATATTTTATTCTCTGTAATTTTGCATTACTTAAGTATTTTACAATAAAATACAAGCTGGGAGTGGTGGCGCACACCTGTAATCCCAGCACTTGGGAGGCTGAGGCAGGAGGATCGTTGCAAGTTTGAGGCCAGCCTGTGCTACAAAGTGAGCTAAAGGCCAGCCTGAACTGCATAGCAAGACCCTGTCTGAACTGCATTAAAAAAAGTCTGAACTGCATAGCGACCCAGTCTCAAAAAGCCCCCCTCCCAAGTTAGCTTCCTTTGTAACAAAATCCCAGAGGTACACAATTTAAAAGGAGGAAAGGGTTATTTTGCCTTAGTTTCAAAGGTTTCAGGCCATGGTTGCTTTTTTTTTTTTTTTTTTTTTGCGGTACTGGGGATCGAACTCAGGACCCTGCGCTTGCTAGGCAGGCGCTTATTTCACTGAGCTATATCCCCAGCCCAGGCCATGGTTGCTTGAACCTGCTGCTTTGGGGTCTGTGACAGTTGGGAAGCAAAAAAGAGGAAGGGGCTAGGGCCACAGTGTCCCTTCTAAGCCACCCTTTCCGCAGCGACCTAAGTTCCTTCACACAGGGCCCACCATGTTAGGGGCTCCAACCACTCCCAATAGCGCCACGGGCTGGGGACGAGTGCAGGGCCTTTGGGAGACATTTACTACCTAACGAAATACATTTATACACCAATTCTGCATCTGTTTTACAGCAACACCCTATAAAAATGATATAGTATAGGGGGCTGGGGATATAGCTCAGCAGCACAAGCATCTGCATGGCAAGTGGAAAGTCCTGAGTTTGATATCCGGTACCCACACACACAAAAAGACATAATATTTGCTGGGCGTGGTGGTGCACACCTGTAATCCCAGCACTCGGGAGGCTGAGGCAGGAGGATTGCTGCAAGTTTGAGACCATTCTGGGCTACAAAGTGAGCTCAAGGCCAGCCTGAACCACATAGCAAGATCCTGTCTCAAAAAGACAAAAAAAAAAAAAAAGGCTTGGAAGAACTTATGATGTCAGTCATTCATTCAACAAAGTGTATTAAGTCAAATAATTAAATGTTACTAATTATGTGCTAATTACTATATTCCAAGTACTGTGCAAGGCCCTGAAAATATCGTGTGAATCAAGAAAAAATATAAGATTGATCAAGATAAAAACAGCTGTTGCCCTCAAGAACTCATGGAAATATTTACCCCTAACCATGCACAAAAAGCATAAAGGAGCTGTAGACGCTAAGGGAAAATGCACTGCAGGGTTCACTGTTTTGCCTCAGGAGTTTTAGGAAGTCTCCTGTGCTTCTTTGCATGTTTCCATATTTGCTTTCAAATTTTTTTCAGTTTGCATGTATTTCACAATTAGGAAAATGCATTCTAAAGCATCAAATAGTAGCTCTTTGTCTCAGTACTGGAGCCCATTGAGCTATATGAAGAGGGAAGAGGGGTCATTATGCTGCAGGAAATGAAAGATTTCTGGGAGGGAAAAGGCTTGGGCAAGAGCTTCTATTCCTGATGCTGAACGTAAGCCTGTGGATTCACAGAGAAAGGGCTTTTCTTTTTTTGTCTTTTTGAGACAGGGTCTCACTATGCATTTCAGGCTGGCATTGAGCTCACTTTGTAGCCTAGCCTGGCCTTGAACTCGCAGCGATCCTCCTGCCTCAGCCTCCTGAGTGCTGGAATTACTGGTGTGTGCCATCATGCCTGGAGAGAAAGGGCTTTTCTGAGGGCTCTTCAGGGGGCAGGAGGCGTCTGTCCTGTTACAAGGGAACTTCAGACAGCACATGCAGGACAAAGAGCCCTACTTGCCGGCACGAGCTAGTGCTTTACCTGGGGCCTTAGTGTCCGTGTGGAAGCAGAGCCCTTTTCTAGCTAAGCAGCCTTGAGAAGTGTACCTGCCTTTCTGAACTTCAGTTCCCTGCTCTGGGGCTGGGAATAGGCATAGAGCTCACATCACCGAGTGGTTACAGGGCTTACGATGATGGTACATTTAAAGGGCTTAAGGTCGCATTTGGCATCTAAGTGTGCGGCTTTACGTTGCCTGTTGCCCGGGCCAGCAGGAGAATTTATCTTTTTGAGGCAGGGTCTCATACGCAGTTCAGGCTGGCCTTGAGCTCACTTTGTAGCTCAGGCTGGTCTCAAACTCACAAGGATCCTCCTGCCTCAGCCTCCCAAGTGCTGGGATTACAGGTGTGCGCCACCACGCCTGGCTAGCAGAATTTAAAGCTCACACCCCTGCCCCCTGTGGGCTCCACACAGAGTAAGGAACCCACTGAAAACATAGGCTACTCCACAGAGAAGTCTTCAGTGCTATTTCTAGCCACTATACAAACCAGCTCATTGCCCTCGCAACTGGACCAGAAATAGAATAACTGTATTTTCACTCTCTCTATATTTTTACTGTATTCACTGTACTATTAGGCACCTTCTGTGCCCACACAGATTGGTTCTGATATTTTACTATTTCCATTGCTTTGCCTTCCCAAACTCTTAAAACATAATTCGAGATGGACGGACACAAGAACACTGGTGTGCAGTGAGGCCAGAAGGCCACGCCCAGCTCTGCGGCTCCCACAGGAGCAAAGGCAGTGTCCCGGATCCCTTCCTGCCCCTGAGTGGGGACAGCGCAGCACTAATAGGAAGGAAGAAAGCCAGAGGCCTGATTTAGCTAAGCCTGGAGCTAGGAACTCCCTCTCGATTCCTCCCTTACATAACAAATAAATTCCTGTCCTCAGGCTTTTTAAAAATATCCAACTAATGCCAGGCACGGTGGTGCATGCCTATAATCCCTGCACTCAGAAGGCTGAGGCAGGAGGATCCCTGTGAGTTCGTGGCCCGCCTGGGCTACAAAGTGAGTTCAAGGCCAGCCTGAACTGCAAAGTGAAACCCCGTCTCAAAAAGGCAAAACTAACTAAATAAATAAAAATCCAACTATTTGCTGTTCTATTTCCTAGAACAGCAACCGGGTATTCAGTAAGGGAAGTGAATCTCTTGTTTTGGCTTGAGTCATAGAACTAGATGCACAGATCACAGAGCTGGGCAGAGTCACCTCCAAGTTTAAATACTGGTGTGTTTGTTCGTGATCACTAGAACTTCAAACGCCATGTTTGTCAGACTGCTCCGGCTCGGGTTCATGTTCTGTGCTGCAGAAGTCCAATCCATGGTAGGTTTCGCTGGTGAACCTCTTTCACAAGTCACCTTGTGGGCTGCAGGGCCGGCGGCCTCCCCTGGAGGCAGCACCGAACTCCTGACAGACCTGGGCGGCGGCGGGACTGAGGGCCCAAGGGAATTTACCTGAGCAAGCGCCATGCGGGTTTTCTATGGATTTGTTGCCGGAGGGAGCATACCTACAGCCAAGGAAAGGGGAAATGAGCTACATTTTAGATAAGGAGCTACTTGACTTCACTGCACTTTCTCTTTGATCTCAGAGCTCGTGCGCGAGAAAGAAACCTTCTGGTGGAGAGGTGAGGGGCAGAGCGCTCGGGTCTTTGCCTTGCAAATGCTGAAAAACTGGAAGCACTCAATAGTTTTCACTGGCTCTTTCCTGTGGAGATAAGAAAAACCATCCTGGGCAAGAATGGAGTAATGGGGAACTGGAATACTCCGGTCAAGGCCAGTTCAAAGCCAGCTCCAAAGTGTCTTATAAATATAAATACAATTCATTTTATCTTGCAGCCATGCAAAGTTAATCTTTCCAGAGAGGTTAGAATGTGAGGGTAACTAGGGGACTAGACACAAGTGAAGTGACTTTAAGTAAAACAATACGGGATGGGCTGGCGCCAGACAACTGGAAATCTCATCGCATTCCTGGTCAGATGCAGACAAGGGTTTGAGGCATGTCGCAGCCAGGCACGATGACACACGCCTGTAATTCCCAGCACTCCGGAGGCTGAGGCAGGAAGGTGGTGAATCAGAAGCCAGCCTGGGCTATAAAACCCAAAATAAAAATAACATCAGAATTGAGTCCTTGCTTCTTTTTCTAGCCTCATCTCCCATGAAACATCCTCTGTCCCTACAAACACACGCTTGCAGCTCTTCTCACACGGTTTCCTACCTCTGGGCTTTTATTTGATCTGTCCCTCTCTCGCCCACTCTCCCACCCTCAGTACCTGCTTGTCAAATTGAAGCTTTTTAATTTAGTGGCTTGGTCAATCTGACAGACTTCAGACTGTCTTGTAGGGTCCTAGGTGTGCCCACACGCACTTCCTGCCACCTCGAGCCACCGTCATTTGCGTGTTCTTCTTTGCTTCCTTTCCAGTTCATTTAATGCAATGGCTGCTTATCTTTCACATTGAGCCTTCACCTGAGAGCTTTGCTCAGAGGTGCAGAGCATCGCATTTCCTGATGGGCCTCACGACCCCTAATAATAGCACATGCTTATCCATCAGGCACTTCTAAAGAGCTATATGAGGTTGTCTCATTTAAAACATAGGATACTGGTGTGAGGCAGTCACTGGGTCAGTTAGCTTTCAATGGCTGTAACAAAATACCCGAGATTGCTGACTTTGGCTAAGAGTTTGTTTTTGTGTTTT
>PVLD010025133.1:0-24221 GCA_004027595.1 Dinomys branickii | reverse complement strand
TTGTCTTTTTGAGACAGGGTCTCACCATGCAGTTGAGGCTGTCCTTGAGCTCACTTTGTAGCCCAGGCTGGTCTCGAACTTGCAATGATCCTCCTGCCTCAGCCTCCTGCGTGCTGGGATTACAGGCGTGAGCCACCATGACTCCCTTCTACCCTTATTTTTGTGTTGGCTTAGGTGTTCATGTAAAGTTCAATAAAAGAGACAGCAGAAATTCATTAGGGAAAGAATTAAGCATAGATAAGTGTGGTATACAGAACCCCAAATAGCCATGATAAAGGGAGAATTTTTCCAAGTCACATCATAGTCAAAATCCCGACACAAGCACAGAATCTTAAAAATGGCTAGAGTAGCTGGATGTGGTTGCACGTGCCTGTAATCCCAGCACTTGGGAGGCTGAGGCAAGAGGATGGTTGCCAGTTCGAGACCAGTCTGGGCTACAAAGTGAGTTCAAAGCCTGAACTGCATGGTGAGACCCTGTCTCAAACACACACACACACACACACACACACACACACACACACACACAAAAGAAATTTTAAAAAGATGAAATTAAGTTTCCAGTCTCAGAGGAAATATTTTAATCCTTCACTGTTATGGTTTTCAACCCTGTAATTGTAAACTGTGGCCCATGCCGTGACGGAAAGGTTCAGGGAAAAGGGAACCGGAGAACTGGGCCTGGTCCAGAGCATGGAGAAGCTTCTAAACATCCCAGCCCATAGGATCTGAACTCAGGGAAGGATCTTTGCCCTGTACCTCTCACAAGGAGTATGGTGAATGATTTTAGCAGCAGCAGAATCTCAAAATTCACTGCGTACTGTGTCTCGGTGGTGGAGCGCTTGCCTTGCATGTATGAGGGAAAATCATGCTTGCCCTCACTGTGCCTACCAGCATGCCTTGGTTTGTGCATGCACCCACGAACAGCTGGGCATGGTCCGGCACTGGGGACCTGGAGGGAGGTGGTGGGGGGACACACATGGACAAAATTCACTCCCCACTTACGTGTGACTCAGAACAGCACAAGGAAAGCTGCCACACTTTGCTCCACAGAATGCCTGTGCCAGGGAGCTCATGGCTGGAAATGACTGGTATGACGCTAAAGCCAGATCAGAGGAAGCTGCCAAGAGCCTGGCTTTTCCCCTTCCCACAGCAGCCAAAAAACACAGGTGTCTTAACACAAAGACAGTGCAGAGCGGAGTGCTGAGTGACCAGGAAGCTGAGGCTGAAGCCCGGGCCAGAAGCGGATCTCCAGACAGACCTCGCAGGATGCACTTTCTCCCTGTTTCTAAGTGACAGTGTGGCTTCCCGCCGCTTCTGCAGTTCTGAGGAATGTTCTCATTTCCTGTTTCCGGTGGCCTCCTCCTCTAAGGCCTGTGCTTTGAAGACCTGACAGCCCCTCCTTTTTGTCCAGAGATTCATGGCCCGGGGCTTGCAGAAGTCCTTCAAAAGCACAAGGCAGGCGCTGAGATAAACCGCCAGGCCTGAGGACGCCTCCAGGGCCACGTCCACACTGCATCAGCTCTGCAAGCCCCTCTTTCAGAAACTGGCTGTTTCATTCCAGCCTCGCTTGTCTACTTCTAAATATATTTTCTGTGATGCTTATTTCTGTCCCCGGAATTCAAAATTCTCTTCCCAATTTGGTAAAACTGGGTCCCCCCTCATAGCATCCCACAAGCTGTGCATTAACTCTGTACACTGTGGAAGCCATTCGGGAGTCGGGAAGTGTCTTAAGGTAGAAATGTTTACATGTTTCAGGAAAACACTTCCTGATGAAGTAACTGCCAATTCCTTGAACTCACATATGGCTTCTCAGGAGCCAGGAAGCAGACAGAGTTTAAAGCATGTAAACTTAAGCAAGGTTTCCAGATGGGGTTTTTTGTTTGTTTTGTTTTTCTCAGAGAGGGTCTCACTGTATAGTTCAGGCCGGCCTTGAACTCACTAGGTAGCGCAGGCTGGCCTTGAACTCAGCAATTCTCTAGTCTCAGCCTCCTGAGCGCTAGCAGCTGAGTTAGATAGAAATATTATAGGCAGTCAGACAGGGCCGGCCCATGAAGGAGCCAACAGACCTGAAGGAGCCAGCAGACCTGTGGGCCAGATCTCAAGACAAAGGGTGCTATACAAAGGTACCCACTCACTTCCCTAGGTGTAAATATCAGGGATTGATATTCTAAATAAGTAACAACCACCTTCTAAAAAGCCAGGAAGAGTCGCTAGCCCGACCGACCCCCACAGGAAAAGCCCCTGATCTGTATTCATGCCCACTTGCTAGGTGACTCACTTCCCCATTTGATCCCAGTCCACTCAGTCTTACCTGGACAATTATACCTGTAATCTTATTGGCTGGCCATAGTTTTGTCCATCTCCCCTACCTTGGGCCCTTCTCACCTCACGGTTTGTCTCTATAAAAGTCCCTAGAAAAGACAGTCGGAGGATAACCCACTGGGGCCCCCCTTCTGTCCCTCTCTTGGACAGAAGCTTTCTTTCTCTCAATAAATATGTTCTGCTCTTAACCTCCGTTGTTCCTAAAATTCATTCTTCGGTTTTAGAGAACATGAACTCGTCTGATATCATTCAGGTTGGGAGATTTATTTTCCTGTATCACTAGGATTACAGGCACATGCCACCACACCTGGCTTTTAGATATTTAACCTGGCATCTGGCTTGCAAATGACTTGAGAGCCCCAAAGTTAAGAAGTAGCTGAAGTTCTTCTGTGGCAGAGCAGGCCAGTTCAGTGGTCTGGGACAAACCTCACACATGGACAGAAGACTTGCTTGTTCAGTGCCCTGGGAGAACCCTGTGGGAAATACCACCAACACCAACTCAGAAGCAGCTGAGAGTCCTCTGAGTGTTCATGTACTATAGGGGGCACTCGGGTGCACAGGCAGCTAAATAACTCTTAGACAATTTTTCCCTTTGTTTCTGGCTGCTGGGTAAAAGTATGTTTCAATTTTCTAGTCAGCAAGTTAAGCCAGCTGTACACATGGCGGCCTGACAAAGAAAGAGGCCAGTATGAGAAGATATTAAAATTCAAAACACATTCCGCATACCGCCTTCTTCTCAGATTGCATGGTCACAGGGAAGACTCATAAATCAGACATGAGGGCAGATGACAGTGCTGGGTTTTCAGCCTTTTTTCTCTTCTTCCTTTTGGTACCAGGAATCAAACTCACGACCTCAGCCTTGCCAGGCAAGTACTTATGCCACTGAGCTGTATCCCCAGCTGCTGGGCTCAGCCTCGTTCGCCCCTTGATATTGTTACTTATACCCACATGAGAACTAGAAGGGAGGACCACACCCCAACCTCAGCCACTTCCTATCAGTGTCAGGACAGCACTGAAATAAGGGGTTCAGGAGAAGATGCGTGTCCAGTCAGCAGAACCCCCTTTTTAATTAAATCAACCATTTACCAAGACACAGTCTCTGCGTGGAGTTCAGGTTTCAAAGAAAAGCTTCCTTCCAGACATCTATCCTTCCACTCTTGTAGACTCTGCAGGCCAAAGTCTGAGAAGACCAAGGTCAGATCTGAGTCAGCCAAGGCTAAAGTTAGAGCGAGCCACAGACCTTCACCCTGAGAGGATGAGCAGGACCAAGACAAACGTGTTACTCTAATATTTCTATCTAACCAAGACAAATGTGTAAGAAGGCCCGTTTTTTTTTCATTTCTTTTTCTTCTTTTTTCTCTTTTTTCCTTCCTTTCTCCTTCCTTCTCTCTCCCCCTCTCTCTCTCTCTCTCATTTTCTTTCCTTCAGTTTTCCACTATATAGTTCAGGCTGGCCTTGAACTTGCGATTCTCCTGTCTCAGCCTCCTGAGTGCTGGCATCACAGGCCTGTGGCACTGTGCCAATTTGAGCTCTGACAGTGATAGTGAGGAGGAGGAGGAGGAGGAGGAACTGGCAGTAGCTCACGAAGACTTCAGCAGCCAAGTCGGAGAGGCCAGTGCCGCAGGTGTGCAGTTGGGGTGCTGTGCTGAGCTCTGCCAGGAGGCCACGCGGGATCTTGCCCAGACACACACAGGACTTTACTCCCCAGACTCATGTGTTAATATCATCAAAGGGAGGAAACTTCATCCAGCTACAGAGTTTCAAGGTGGGACCTTTGGGAAGGAGTCAGTTGGATGAGTGCAGCCCCCAGAACTGGGTCTCTGCGGCTTCGTTAGAAGGAGAGATCAGGCAGACAATGGTACCCATGTACTCCTGCCGTTATGTCGTGGCGCCCAAGGGGAGCTTTGCAAGAGCCTGTACGCTGCTCGGACTCCTGGACCATCAGTGGCTGTTCTAGAAGTGCGTCATTCACTCTATAAAAGTGTCTTGTTCTGCTCCATATGGAACCCCCAGTCCTAGCCCTCATGCTCTTGCCTGACAGGAATGAGCGGTCTTTCACCCATGTTCCATCAACTGCGAGTTCCCAAAAGTTGTCTCCATCCTGCCCCGGGGTGAGGCGAAAAAGCCGAGCTGGTCCCGGGAGACTTGGAGGTCAGGCCTGAGAGTAGCACTTGAAGCCTCTCTTGTGTTTCACTGGCGGGAGCTCACTCAAAGGGAAGAGTTAGCCGGGTGTGGCAGTGCAGGCCTGTAATCCCAGCACTTGGGAGGCTGAGGCAGGAGGATTGTTGAGAGTTTGAGTTTGAGGCCAGCCTGGGCTACAAAGTGAGCTCAAGGCCAGCCTGAACTGCATAGCGAGACCCTGTCTCAAAAAGACACACACACACACACACATACAAAGGGAAGAGCTCGTGTTCATAATGTAGCGTGCAGCCAGGCAGAAAAGGAGCTTCGGGTGGGACGTGCTGCCTCTTCCTGTGTCTCCGCAGACAGGAAGTGCCAGCTCGGACGGCTCGAGGACATTCCCTCTGTTTCTCTAGGTCTGTGTTTAGCCAGGCGAGACAGGTAAAGCTGTGGCTGAGACTGACAGGGCAGGACCCAGACCCAGGGGCTGGCTGTCACTCTCGGGTTCAGGCTACCTCGCTCAGGTTCTGCCCACGGGGAATTGTGAGGTCAGCCACGCTGGGCGCTGGCAACAGGTTTCCCCTGCCCCGGCCTCTTGTGAAACTGATCTGCTGCAACAGTTGCAACCCCAGCTGCTCCCCTGCTCCCTCCCTGGGTAGCAAGAGAACCAATTATCCCTGCCCTCGTGACTGCAGCGTGTGCAGATCTGACACAGGGGAGGGTTCCAGGCCACCGCCTCGCCCGTAAAACTGGGCTCAATCTGGACCTAATCACCCAGACAACTGCTCTGTTCTGTGGGCCCCACCTGGCAACGCAAAAACACCCCTTCAGAGTCCCAGGAACCTGGAAACCCTGCCCCCGGAGAAGACGGGACAAGCACGTCCGCTGACGCTCATCTCACAGGTCTCGCGTGTGCACAGCGGGCAGAGAAGCGCGGGCTTCACCGACAGCGAACCTGTCTGCCGTCCCCGCGCCTGGTTTCACGGCGGACTCCCCACAGTGCCCGCCTGTGCGCCCCCACCGTCGCTGCCCCAGATAAGGCCCAGACGCCCGTGCGCGGGTCCTCCGTGCTTGTGTGCTTCAGCGTCTGAGCATGGCCGAGCGGGGGCCTGTTCACGGCTGGATCAGCCCCCACTTTTTCATCTTTTTCACTGTCTGTGGTGCTTTTAATTCTTTTGGGACGACATCAAGAGGAACACCTGGGCCGAATGGAAGCACTAGTCCTAGTGTTTTGAGGAACCTTCACAATGCTTTCCACAGGGGTCGCTCTACGCTCCTAGCCACAGTGGAGAAGGGTTCCTTTTTCCCCACAGCCCCTCCAGCATTTATTACTGGTTTCCTAAAAATAGTCATTTTTTTCTAGGGTGAGATGGAATCTCAGCAGTTTTAATTTGCATTTCACAAATGACCAATTATGTCAAATACTTTTTCATATACTTCTTTGCCATTTCTATTTCTTCATCTGAGAAGTGTCCACTCATTTGAGACACCCATTTTTCAACTGGGTCTTTAAATTTAGGGGGCATTGGGGCTGGGGATATAGCTCAGTGGAATAAGTGCTTGCCTAGCAAGCACAGGGTCCTGAGTTCGATCCCCAGTACCGCCAAAAAAAAAAAAAAAAAAAAAAAAAAATTTAGGGGGCATCTATGCTGGGGATATAGCTCCACCTGTTCAAAATGCCAGGGATATAGCTCCAAATGTTCAAATGGTGCAGTGTCTGCCTGGCAAGTGCAAGGTCCTGAGTTTGATTCCTAATACCAAAAATAAATTAAATATGTAAATAAATTTGGGGAGGTTATTTTTTGAGTTCTTTAGACAGTACAGATAGTAATACTTTGTCTGAGGAACAGCTGGCAAAATTTTTTTCCCACACTGGGCTGTCTCTTAACTCTGTTAGTGGTTTGTCTTCCTGTGCAAAAGCTTTTATTTTATTTTATTTCATTTGTCTTTCTGAGACAGGGTCTCCCCATGCACTTCAGGCTGGCCTTGAGCTCACTATGTAGCCCAGGCTGGTCTCGAACTCGCAATGATCCTCCTGCCTCAGCCTCCCAAGTGCTGGGATTAGACATGTGCCACCACACCTGGCTGCAAAAGCTTTTCAATAAGAAGAGGTCCCAGTTGTTGATTCACTGGGACAGTTGCTGTGCAGCTGGGGTTTTGTTTACGCAGTTTTTGCCCACAGCAACATCTTCAAGAGTTCTACCTATTCTGTCTTCCAGCAGATTTAATATTTGTTTTAACATTTAGATCTTCAATCCATTTCAATGTTCACTTAGTGCATGGTGAAAGATACAGGTCTGATTTTAATCTTTGGCATATGGCAAGCCAGCACCATTTCTTAAAGAGGCCATCTTTCTTCCAGTGAATGTGTTTGGTACCTTTGTCAAAGATAAGGTGACTATGTCTGGAGTTGTTTTCTAATCTGTTCCATTGATCCTCAGGTCTGTTTTGTTTCTCCCCGGTACCATGCTGTTTTTGTCACAGTAGCTTTGTAGTACAACTTTAAGTCTCAGATTGTGATGCCTCCTGTTTGGCCTTTGTCATCCAGAATTGCCTTTGCTATTCTAGGCCTCTTCTGGTTCCAAAAGAATTTTAGGGTTATTTTCTCTAATTCTGTGAGATATGCTGTTAGAATTTTGATCAGAATTGCATTAAATCTGCATAACAGTATATTCAATAACAGTGGTGACAATGGATATCCCTGTGTTGTTCCTGATTTTAGAAAGAAAACTTTCAGTTATTGTCCATTCAGTAAGATGTTGGCTATCGGTTTTTCATAAATGGCTTTTTTCAAATTGAGATAAAGACCATTTATTCCAATTTTCTGCAGATTTTTTTTTATCATGAATATTGGGCTTGGGGGCTGGGGATATAGCTCAGTGGAATAAGCGCTTGTCTAGCAAGTGCAGGGTCCTGAGTTCGATCCCCAGTACCGTAAAAAAAAAAAAAAAAAAAAAGAATATTGGACTTTATCAAAAGCTTTTTCTGCATGTATTGAGATGATCATGATTTTTGTCCTTGATTCTGTTAATGTATATTGTGTTTATTGATTTGTGTGTGTGGAAACATCCCTGCAACACTGAGATGAATCCTACTTGGTCATGGTGTATAATCTTCTTGATGATTTGCTGCATTATATTTTCCAATATCTTACTGAGGATTTTTGCATCTGTGTTCATTACAGAGATTGTCCTGGAGTTCTTCTTAGTTGGGTCCATCTCTGGTTTTGGATTCAGGGTAATGCTTACTTCCAGGAATGAATTTGGGAGTACAGCTTCCCTTTCAATTTCACTAAAGAGTTTGAGAAACAGTGGTATTAGGTGTTCTCTAAATTTCTTACAGAATTCAGCAGTGAATCTGTCAGGGCCTGAGATTTTCTTTATTGGTAGTTTTTTTTTTTCCTTTTATGAGACAGTGTCTCACTGTGTAGTTCAAGCTGGGCTAGAACTCACTTTGTAGCCCAGGCTGACCTCGAATTTGTGGCAATCCTCCTGCCTCAGCGTCCTGAGTGTTAGGATTACAGTTGTGTGGCACCATGCCCAGCAGTGGGCTTTTAATTACATCTTTGATTTCATTGATACTGGTTTATTTAGTATTGTTCTATCTTCTTGATTCAGCTTTGTTAGGTCAAATGTATCTAGGAATTTGTCCATTTCTTCTGCATTTTCCATCTTATTAGAATAAAAGTTCTCCATGTAGGTATAGGTGATCTTCTGGATTTCTGCAGGGTCCATTGTGATTTCACCCTTTATACTGTTATTGCATGGATTTGAGTCTTTTCTTTCTGTTCTTTTGGATAAGATTGCTATGGGTTTGTTGATTTTATTTAATCTTTCGAAGAACCAACACTTTGATTCATTGATTTTTTTGTATTGTTTTCTTAGTCTCTGATACATTAATTTCTGATCTCATCTTTCTAATTTCCTCCCTTGTATGAGCTTTGGACTTGACCTGTTCTTATTTTTCTAGGAGCTTAAGCTTCAACATTAAGTTGTTTGTTTGAGCTTGCTCTGTTTTCTTGAAAGGGGTATTCACTGCTATAAATTTCCCTCTTAGGACTGCTTTCATGGTGTCCCATAAGTTCCAGTATGTTTTACTGGAATTTTTGTTCAATTGTAGAAACTGTCTAATTTCTTCTTTAATTTCCTCTGTGACCCATTGGTTGTTCAGGAAGGTGCTATTTATTTCCATGCGTTTATGAAGTTCTTGTGTTTTTTTTGCCATTGATTTCCAGTTTCATTGCACTATAGTCTGAGAGTATGCATGCCGTAATTTCAGTGCCTTTGCATTTACTTAAGTATGTTCTGTGAGCTAGTGTGTGATCTGTTTTGGTGAATGTCCCATGTGCAGCTTGAGAAGAATGTATTCCGATGTTGTGGAGTGGATCTTTTTCTTTTTTTTTTTTTTTTGGTGGATCCTTTTCTAAACCTCTACTAAGTCCATCTCTTCAAAAGTTTGGGTCAGCTCTAATATTTTATTGCTGGTTTTTTCTCTAGTTGATCTATCTATTTGTGACAGTGGAGTATTAAGATCCCCCAATATAATTAATTGAATTAGTGCTTATTTGATTTTTCATGTCCATTAATATTTGTTTTATATAGTTGGTTACACTGGTATTTGTTGCATATATATTTATGATTGTTATCTCTTCCTCTTGGATTGTTACTTTCACAAGGATATAGTGACCTTTTTATCTCTCTTAATCAGTCTTGGCTTGAAATGCACTTTATCTGCAAATAGAATGGTTACCTCTGCTTTTTAAAAGATTCCTGTTGCATGGAGCATTGTTTTCCATCTTTTGACTTTCAGTCTATGAATTTTTTTGAATTAAATGTGTTTCTTGTATGCAGCATATTGTTGGATCCTGCTTCTTGATCCATTCTACCAGTTGTGTCTTCTGATTGGTGAATTAAGACCATTAACATTGATGCTTATAACTGATACATACTGACTTACCCTTGTCGTATTATTTTCCTATTGTTGGCCCCCCCTCTTTTTTCTCATCCCTGTGTTTAATTGTTTGCTCTTCCTGGTGGATTCCTTCTGCTGGGGTTCGTGGAGTCGTTACCCTTGCTATCTCTTTCTTGAATGTCCTTCAGAACATTCTGGAATGCTGGTTTTGTGGTCACAAATTTCCTCAGGTGTTCTTTGTCATGGAAGTATCTTATTTCTCCATCAATTTTGAAAGATAGTTTCACAGCGTACATCAATCTGGATTGAAAGTTGTTTTCCTTTGGAACTTGAAATACTTTACTCCAGGCTCTCCCTGACTTTAGGATTTACATTGAGAAGTCAGCTGTGATTCTAATGGGTATTCCCTTATAGATGATTTGGGGTTTTTTTTGGCTTTTTTTTTCCTAACTGCTTTTAATATTCTGTTTTGGTGTTGAACTTCTGGAATCTTACTATGTCTTGCTGTAGATTTTTTTTTTTTTTTGGTTTTTTTGAGACAGGATCTCACTATGCAGTTCAGGCTGGCCTTGAGCTTACCTTGTGACCCAGGCTGGTCTCAAACTCACAATGATCCTGCTGCCTTAGCCTTGCCAGTGCTGGAATTACAAGCGTGCGCCACCTTGCCCGGCTGCAAGATTTTTTTTTTTTATCGTGGCTAATTGGAGTTCTATATGCCTCACTTTCTATATGCCATCACGTTCTTTTTCCTCTTGCAGGGAAGTTTTCTGCCATGATGTCTGTGAAGAGTTTTTTTATATCATTTGTGCTATTTCCTGCTTTTTCATTGATTCCAGCCAATCTTATGTTATTCTTCTTTGCATCACCTAGCAGCGGCTGGACAGATTTCCCATGGTCCCTTACTATTTTTAAGAAATCTTTCGTTCTTTTCATGATCGATAACCATACGCCTGTCTTCTATATCTGAGATTCTGTCCTCGCACTGGTTTATTCTGTTGTGGATACTTTCAGTGAGATCTTCAATCTCCTAGATATCTGGTTGAATCTGTTTTATGGATTCCATCTCTTTCCTGTGTTGAATATTCATGGTTTCCATTATTTTCCTAAACTCCCCTATTTTTAAAATTTGTATCTAGAGTCACTAAGGTTTTTTTTTTTTTTGTATTTTTGAGACAGGGTCTTGCTATACAGTTCAGGCTGGCCTTGAGCTCACTTTGTAGCCCAGGCTGGTCTTTTTTTTTTTTTTTTTTAATTTTTTTTTTTTTGCGGTACTGGGGATCGAACTCAGGACCCTGCGCTTGCTAGGCAAGCGCTTATTCCACTGAGCTATATCCCCAGCCCTGCCCAGGCTGGTCTTGACTCACAACAATCTTCTTGCCTCAGCCTCCCAAGTGCTGGGATTATGGGACTATAGGCATGTACCAGTACACCTGGCTAAGTATGTGTTTTATTGTGGTCACCATCTCTGCAGTTATCTGAAAAATTATTTCTGATTTGATTTTTTTCATTTGTTTTTTGGACTGGGAATTGAACTCATGATCTTGTGCTTGCCACAAAGGTGCTGTGCTGCTGAGCTGTATCCCTGGTCCCTCGTTTGATTTTTTAAAAATTTCCTTCCTAGAGCCTCCTTCATTTGCTTTGTCGTTACCACTTCAGAAAGCCCAGTGGGCGGCTTTCAGACCGTCCCACCTCTCTGCTCTCTGGGTTTCCCTGTAGTGAACTGGCTGTCTGGGTTTGCCTCTTGTTTAAGGGCCTTCTCATTTTCTGTTTTTTTAAGTTTAATTTTTGAGTTGATGCTTGTAAATTGCCTATGATGAACTGTTTTATTGCTAGTATTTAAGACCCTTATGAAGTGACTAGTTCATAGAAGTGTCTTGCTGGCATATCTGGCTTTTTCAGTTGTGAGTCTGTTGCAAGACCCTCACTCTTCAGTTTATTGGGGATGAGAAGTTGCCGCCTGCTTGGTGCAGCCCCTGCTTCCTTACTAGTGGTATTTTCTATGGCCCTTGGCAGTCTCAGTCTTGGAGTACCAGGAAGAGCAGCTGGTGGGAACAGTTATGTCACATTGGCTAAAGTGATACCTTCAGCAATAACAATAGCATCTCACACCGCCCAGAAAATGACAAACTGAGGTGACCATTAATTTGCCACCTTTAACCATATAGACTAGATTTGTAGTTATATGACAAAATCTAAAACAAACCAGAAAGTTGTATGCTGTAAATAAGCCCTCAATATGCCAATTTGACCCTCAGGGGAGAAAATTTAGAAGGGGTTAGGGGTAAAAATAAAGAAGCCAAAGAGGAAGAGATTAGAAGCAAGGCTGGAGGACAAAGGAGGATTTCCCAAACTTCGGGAAATTGGTGCAGACCGGAGGGAAAGAGAAGAGCAGAACAGCCCCCAAAGAGCGGAAACCACATTCCCACTCATAGGAAAACAAGTTCAGACAATGAAGAAGGAAACAAAAACCAAGAACGAGGGGGGGCGGGGAGAATGTCTACTTCAATGTGTGGAGAGATAGTCCAGATCTCTGTTGATTTCTCCCAGGAAGCCAGCAATAGCATTATGGGGGGGGGGGGCAGTGGATAATCCCAGTGAGTCTGCACCCTTATTTCCACTGAAGTTCATACTGCTTTCTTTTTTCCTTTTCTTTTTTTAAGACAAGGTCTTGTTATGCAGTTCAGGCTGGCCTTGAACTCATTTTGTAGCCCAGGCTGTCCTCAAAGCCACAATGATCCTCCTGCCTCAGCCTCCCTGTTACTGGGCTTAGAGGTGTTCACCACCATGCCCAGCATGCTGCTTTTTTGGCTGTGCGGCTGGAACCAGACCTGCTCAGCCTGCAGCAGTCAGCACACCTTCTGCGGGCTTGAACTAGGAGTCGCTAGATGGAGCCAGCAGCTGTTCTGAGTTCCAAGCTCAGGCGGCCCCTTTCCAGCACGGCTCCTGGCCAGTCTCCCTCTCCCACAAGATGGCCAAATCCACACCACTCACCAGCCAGTGCGGTCCACGGCGTCCACTGCTCCGCTGCCCTGCTGCGTCTCGCCATGGAGGCCTCCGGGGTCGCCCACAGTCTCTGTGTGTCCGCAGGTTTGAACTGCTCCTTCCATGCAGTGAGTCCTGACTTAGGGAGAAGGCGCTGCCCCCCACCTCCTTCTTCGTTGAAGCTTCTCTGTTTCCTCTTCCCGTGGGCTTCAGTTCTCGCTTCATTTGCTTGCTGGGTCCAGAGGACCCGCTTCTCTCCTCTCTCTTGCGTTTGCTGTACTCCAGAGCCTGGACAGCAAATCTCAGAGAGGCTCTTTGTCTGCTTCTTGCAACTCCGCCATCCTCCCGGAAGTCTCCACTCTGGGTAATGTTAGCCAGGAGCCTCATGTCGGAGCCATTGGGAAATGGGGCGCTGCCCCCCTCACACCCTCTTGGGACCCACAGGCCTCGCGAACGCACTTTCTGAGAGGTCACTGGGTGCAAGGCGCCAGTGCACACTGAATTTCAAGGCCACTGGCTTTGCTTCGAGTGAGCTTTGCTTTGGAATGTGTTTCTCAAATGTTTTGCATCAGTGCCACGCAACTGGATTAAATGATAAAACACAAAAATGTAAAATAAGTCGGTCAACATTCTTTGAAGAAAGATACCAGAAATGTCTAGGATGGTAAGCATTCTTAGAAAACCTTTCTTCTTCTCTTAGGCTAGGTAAAGTTCTGCGATGGTTTGAATTTGGTTTTGCCCCTACCCTGCATGCACAAACTCACATAGGACTTTTAATCTCCAAAGTCATGTGTTAATATTATCAAAGGAAGGAAACTTAATCAAACTATAGAGATTAAAGCTGGGACCTTTGGGAAATGATTCATCAGTTAGATTAGGTCAGTAGGGTGCAGCCCTTAAGGGCTGGTCTCAGTAGCTTTGTAAGTAGAAGAGACCACCATGCGTGGTGGCACATGTCTGTAATTCCAGCACTCAGGAGGCTGAGGCAGGAGGATCATTGTGAGTTCAAGATCAGCCTGGGCTACAAAGTGAGCTCAAGGGCACTGAACTGCATAGCGAGACCCTGTCTCAAACAAGTAAACCTTTTTCTTTATAAAGCAGATGCTGAAATGTGTTGTTATATTACGAATAAAGCTTATACTTGTTAAATGAATGAATGAGTCAATGAATGTATAAATGCATCAGGACTGTAAAAAAAAAAAAGACTAAAGCTCACAAATACAAGCCCATAAAAAAAAACAAAAAAACAAAAAAAAACAAATACAAGCCCATCAGCCCGGCTCTTCAGTCCTCTGGGTGTCAATAACTGGCGCAAACAGACTCCCCAGGTGACCTCCTGACACCCTCCACGGATTAAGAGGTGCTCTGCACATGCGCCTACTCCCCACGAGGAATGTGATCGTTGTGTGCTATAAACATGTACTGATAAAAAATAAAATGGAAGGAAAATTGGGAGCAGTGGTGTATGCTGAGGATCAAGCCCAAGGCCCCACGCATGCTGAGTTTGCACTGTATCACCATGCTACTCGCACAGTCCCAAAGCAAGAGAAGGTTTTCTCCTCGAGAATAGGTCTTTTGCTTCCGACTCACAGGATAGCTGCAGCCTACCGCTTCTGTGTGCAATGTGAGGTTGTTAATAATATATGAAGAAAGTGTTAATATATGAATATATTTTCTTAACATGTTTCTGTTAGAGATGGCAGTTTGTAGACCTGTGGTGGGGAGCAAAGGTGCTGACTGAATTCAGCCCCCCATCCAATAACCTTAGGATAACAGTTATCAAAGAGCAAGGGCTTCCCTGTTATTTGTTTATAAAAATTCTCTTTTGAGGGCCAGGGATACAGCTCAGTGGCCCAGCACCTTGCTTGGCAAGTGCAAGGTCCTGAGTTCGATTCCTGGTACCAGAAAAAAAAAAGTTCTGAAATTAGACACGCTTCACCATCAAATAGCAAATACTGTCTATGAGTTAAGAGTTAAAATCATTTCTTAAAATCGACAGCATATGAGACAACAAACCCCATTCAGGATGTTGGACATTGAAAGCTAAAATTCAGAAGTCAGTGATCAGAATCCGCAATACCATTAGCTATGCAGAGACCACACGGTCTCTGCAGCTGTGGACAAAGCAGCT
Organism: Dinomys branickii; assembly: GCA_004027595.1. Classification (NCBI taxonomy): domain Eukaryota; kingdom Metazoa; phylum Chordata; class Mammalia; order Rodentia; family Dinomyidae; genus Dinomys; species Dinomys branickii. The sequence continues at coordinate 9,757 of PVLD010025133.1, read as the reverse complement.
CTGGCCCCTCGAAACTTATATTCTAGATGGGAGAGGGAAGGCATAACAAAATAATCCCAGACGATGGGAACCAACACGAAGAAAACCTAACACGGAAACGCGTCGAGGGTAGTGGTGGAGTGGGGGACGGCTTCTATTTGGGTGTCGAGGAGGCTTCATGAAGAGGGTGACTTCTGAACTGAGATGTCCGAGGGACAGGGCAAGAGCCAGCAGAGCTGGCTTCTAGCTATTAAACAGGGCAGTGCCGCGTCCAGCGCAGCTCTTGAAACTCTGGGGGGAGGACGGTGGAGGATGAAGAGATGAAGACAAGGGTTGCCATGCTGGGGTCAGGTGGGGCCCCCAGCTCCTGATGGGAGAAAGGGCTGCCCGGCAACTGCAGCGCGTTTATGTATGCAATCAGCACAGGAGGCTGTTTACAGAGAATCTAAGCAGAGGGTGAGATCCGGAACAGGAAGAACTTCTAATCTTCAACTAAACATCATGCCTTGGTGGTCACAAGAGAGGAGCTGTCTACATTATCTCAGCGGAAGGCCAGGGCACTTTGCGCGCCAGTTCCCCAAGCTGTGTACCCTTCCCATGGGGCCCTGCCAAACTCATGAGGAGCAGTGAGCTTCTCCTAGATACCCGAGGTACACACAGCTGCACTCCCAGCAGGGCAGTGATATCAGCTCAAAGCAGCAAGGTAAGGAAGGTCTGGATAATTCTTGTGGCTTGGGTGTGGTTTGTCCCCCAAAGGTCCCCTGTGTGGCAATGCTGAGAGCTGACTGGGCCATGAAAAGGTGAGGCTTGGTGGGAGTTGCATGGGTCACTGAGGGGTGGTACCTTGGAACAGATTAAAGTAGTTCTCATGGGACCCTGCATTAGTTTTCATGACAGGGATGGTTTTATAGAAAGAGCAAGTTGGAGCCAAGCCCAGAGGTACATGCCTGTAATCCCAGTTATTTAGAAAGCTGAGGCAGGAGGATTTCATGCTCTAGGCCAGTTTGGGCCATTTAGCAAGACCCTGGCTCACAACCAAAAATAAAGTGGGCTGGGGATGTTTATCACTTTTTTTTTTTGGCAGTACTGGGGATCGAACTCAGGACCCTGCGCTTGCTAGGCAGACGCTTATTCCACTGAGCTATATCCCCAGAAGTGGGCTGGGGATGTAGCTCAGTGGTAGAGCACCTCTGTGTTCCATCTCCAGTACAGAGAATGAAAGAGTTAAAAAAAAAAAATACCAAGCCCAGTTCCTACTCCTGCTCTGTGTGTCCTGCTGTGTGATCTTTTCTTGTCTGTGATGAGTGTCTTGCCAGAGCCTTGCCTCAAAGAACCTCTGTGATGAGACTTCGCACTGTGCCCTTGTGAACTAAATAAAGTTTTTTTCGGTGCTAGCGAGTGTCCCCGTTAAGCACACTCTGTACCACTGAGGTACAGCCCCAAACCCCACCTCTTTGCTTTACAACGTACCTGGTACCAAGTGTTTCACAATGGTGACGGAATGGACTAAGGCTGACGTGAGGGACCAGTAAGGCTCAGAAAAGAATGCTGACTTTAGTTTAAGAGGCGTAGGGATTTAAACAGGTGCGCAATGTGATCAGATTTGCATCTTAAAATACTCTCCGGCTGCTGTGTGTGAGAGCAGGGTGCCCGGGAGGCTGTGCCAGTGGCACGCGTGAGAATTGGCGGCTCGGGTGAGCGTGGCCGCTGTGCAGGTGGAAGGAAGGACACAGATGCGGTCTGACCTTGGAGACAGACTCAGCTAGATTCGCTCGCAGACGGACCAGGGAAATAGGAAACAGGATGCTAGAGGGAGGCTTTAGCTTGAAAAACTAGCTATAGATGGGCACCATTTCTTCAGGAGTAGGAGACGGGGAGGAGAGGGAGGAACAGGACGGGGGAAAGACGGAAAAACTAGTCTGGGGCAGAGATGTTTTTCATCGGCTCCTGTGAGATACCACGAAGACAAGGAGAACTACCACGGAGCTGGCTAGGAAGGTCCTCAACTGGATGGAAATACAGTGTCCAAGGCTTATATTCAAGTATTAATTCTGATATTAATGAGCCGTGATACTAATGAGCTGAACTACTTGGGAATTTTATTTTGTTTTATTTATTTATTTATGTCTCTTTGAGACAGGATCTGGCTATGCGGTTCAGGCTGGCCTTGAGCTCACCTTGTAGCCCAGGCTGGTCTTGAACTCGCAACCATCCTCCTGCCTCAGCCTCCTCCTGCATGCTGGCTGTGGTTACAGGCATGCGCCACCACGCCTGGCTATTGGGAATTTTAGAAAGGGGTGGGCAGTGGCTTTGTTTGTCTTGCTGGAGGGATCAGGGTGAGGGAACGCTGCCATCTAGTCCCTGGGGCCAAAAGTACCAGATGTGGTACAGTGCATGCCGTGTCTTCACGCCAGCGCAAAGGAACAACCCAAAATGCCTGTCCCTTGGGAAAGTTTATTACAAAATTTGGGGTCTCTTTGCTCTTGAAATGAAGACCCGGGTGAAATCATTTCAGAGCTCAGTTCCTTATTCTGTGACTCACATGGGACAGAAAGCATCAGTGAGCTTTCAGGGCGGGAAGGTGGGCCTGCTGCAGACCCTCTGCACCCAAGGGGAGGCCCTTGTGAGATTCGGGGGGACAGCACTCTAGCAGGGGTGCGGAGCACAGGCAGTGAGGACCAAGTTCAGGAGCCAGAGACTCTACTTGTGTATGTATTTATTTATTTTTGGTACCAGGAATCGAACTCAGGACCCTGCACTATGCAAGGCGGGCCCTTATACCACTGAGCTGTATCCCCAGCCCAGAGACCTCATTTGGTAACTTACTTACCAAAGTTAACTTTTCTTTTTTTTCTTTTTTTTTTTTTTTTGCGGTACTGGGGATCGAACTCAGGACCCTGCGCTTGCTAGGCAAGCGCTTATTCCACTGAGCTATATCCCCAGCCCCTAAAGTTAACTTTTCTAACGGAAGAACTGCCAGAGCCGAGCAGGGGGCAGAGGTACTGATGAAGTCACAGATCTCCAGCTCAGCGAAGACAAATCTATAAGGCCACGGCCAAGGCTCTGCTTGGAGAAATCTGACCCTCTGAACGCTGGGCTGGGACGTCCGAGTGGAAGCCTCTCAGGATATTGTCTGGGCAGACTCCTCATCTGCACCCAGCTGGCAGAGGCAGCCCACTATTTTATAGTAAGAGCGAGCAGTTCCATCATCGTGGAAGACATAGCAGAGACTTCTCCCCCAGCAACGCACCAGGGGCTCTCCGTTTTGTTTTGTTTTTGCGGCACTGGGGATCAAACTCAGGACCTTGTGCTTGCCAGGCAGGAGCTTATTCCACTGAGCTATATCCCCAGGCCCTCCCATGGGCTCTCTGGGAGCTGCCCCAGCCCTTCTGTGTGCTACAGGGCCAATGACAGGGTTCAAACTGCGTGTAACTAAGTTGGCAGTGTGCTGGGCCTGGCGGAGAGAAAGGAGATTGTACGTCAGAGGATGCTAAGAAATATCTAGCACCTGCCACCAGGAAAGAGAGTAAACGAGATCATATCTGAGAGTACTTTGTCAATGCGGTCAGAATGTAACCATACACAAGCAAGACTCATTGATTAGGGGTCACTGTTTTAGGGGACATGGGATTGGCACCCTTGTTAGCACCAAAGACAAATCAAAGCTGTTGCTCAGATGGATCTCAGTGCTATGGAGAAGTAACTGTCACTACCGAGCCCAGTGGAAATGCTTGAATTGCCTCGGCAAGTGGTAAATACTGAAACGGAGAAAAATTGGATCCACAGGACCCAGAGGACAGGCCAATCTTTTTTTTTTTTTTTTTTTTGTGGTACTGGGTATTGAACTCAGGACCTTGTGCTTGCCAAGCAGGCACTTATTCCACTGAGCTATATCCCCAGCAGGCCAATCACCAAGACCTTCGGGGCCCACAGGCCACCAGCCTCACTCGGAGATTTAGCAGTCGCTGCGCTCTCAGGTCAGGGCTGACCAGGGCCGCGGCAGCGACAGAACCGAACTCGCTGGTGTGGCGTCTCCAGCTCCGCCGGGACGTTTACATTCACCTGCTTACTCTGCACTGCATCCACGTTAACAAACAGCGCAGACCGAGCACTGCAGGCTGCGCCTCTCAGCCCGGCCTAAGGTCGTCCCCACCTCGACTGGGGGCGGTTCCTTCTCCTTACTCCTTCACGGTCAGCTAAACCTTCCAATATTCCCAGCCAGAGGCGCAGCTCGGTGGTAGAACCTGCCCCGCAAAGTCAAGGCACCAGAAAGTAAGTTAATTCTGGGCTGGGGATGTAGCTCAGCAGTAGAGCGCTTGCCTAGCGCGCCTCTGCCCCACCACCCCGGTCTCAGCCACCACAGGAGTCTTCCCTGGGTTTGCTGAGTCTCCTGCATGGCACCTTTTATTTTTCCCATCCTACCTTTCTTATGGCTTATTCTCAGCCTGTGTGTGGGCGTTGGGCCGGAAGAGCAGGGCCAATCAATGCTCCGGCGGACTGGTGGGGAGACTTGGGAGGTTACTAGGGTTGATGCGCTTGTTTACCCTTTCTCTTTCTGTTGTTTTCCAAGGGCTAAATATATTCGAGAATTATATATATATTTGTTTGTTTTCTTTTTGGTCTTTTTGAGACAAGGTCTTGCTATGCAGTTCAGGCTGCCTTTGAGCTCACTCTGTAGCCCAGGCTGGTCTTGAACTCAAAAGGATCCTTCTGCCTCAGCCTCCCGAGTGCTGGGATTACAGGCGTGCGCCACCACGCCCGGTTCCGGGAATGACTTATATAGTATTATTTCTCTTGTTGCGGGGAGTTGAGCTACAGTACCAGCCTTTTTTAAAGAAAAGTAAAATTTAAGAACAAAGAAGAGAAAAGGAAGGAGGGAGAACTTTTTCCTGGAGGGGTGAGTTGAAGATACAAACCTCGGTTTCATTTTCTTCATTGTATAAAATCACTTAACTTCTGAAAACTGATCCCAGCTATAAACAGAAATCACATCTTGCCGAAACAGGCGCGGTAAGCCTGAAATGAGGGCGTACCCAAGGGGCACAGGCAACCTCATCAGCTTTAACCGCACAGAGGGCTGCGGGGCTGAAGCCAGTGGCCCCCAGGTTTAGCATCCGCGTCCCGGCTCGGCGCTCCTGCGCCCTCTGGCGGTGGATGTTGCGAATGCTGCCCGGCGCCCCTTCCGGGCGGGGCCAGAGATGAAGTTCAGCTCGGCTCAGCTCAGCGCAGCACCACGCGGCAGAGCCTTCGAAAGCGTCCCCCCTAACTCGTGAGGATCTGCCGGTGGGCCCGGGAGGGGGCGGCTAGAAGTGTGGGTGCGCGGTGTAGACCGGGCAACAAAGGGGGCAGACGCAGCCACTGCAGGAAGCGCCGTGGCCTTCGGGACCTTGGGGGGGGGGCATCCGCCCTTCCCAGGGGCTCAGCCCAGCTTCCTTTCCCTCGGTTTTGCTAGCGGGAGGTGCACGCCGGGAGACCTCAGAGGAGGACGTATCAGATATTAAACTGATAAGAACAGACACTTGATCTTAGCCAAAAGGCCAAGAACAAATTCTTTAGCTTCTAGATTTTGCTTGAACTGCTCTTTTAAGGGTTCCTGAATTGAAACCTTTCTGATGTGTACCCCACTACTAGTGGCCCAAGTCAACAGCACGGGGAATAATTGGACTGGGAGATCCTGTAAGGCAATAAGTTCACATACATTTCCAGCAGGAGTAAATCCTGAGGCTGGAGGTAATCCCAAGACTTAGAATCCTGTTAGTGACTTTTGAACTGTTGTATTTATCATTTTTTACCTTTAAATCAGTGAGAAAAAGCGTTTTTGCTCTTGCTGCTTTTGCTGTCTTCTGCCACCTTGAACAATTACCCCTGAGCCAGCTGATTATGGACTGAAACCTCCACAAACTGCACAAAGCAGTCCAGGAGAGATGACAGGTATTTTTTAAGAAGACTGATTACACACCCTCACAGGAGCCAAGCTGAGCTCCGGAGAGCTTTGGGAGCCTCAGCAACCACACACCTCCACCCTCGTGGCAGCCATGCTGGTCACCAGGGAGCTTCAGGAGCCTTGCCCCACCACTCCTGCACCCGGGGGGAGTGAGGCTGAGCCCAGAAACCTCCAAATCTTTGAAAATGATAAAACGAAGAAGCAAAATGCAATCTCACACCTCCCCCCAACCCAGAACAAGACCAGGAGACATTGACGTAGAAAAGCGTGGAAGTCACACACCTGAAATTTCTGAAATGATAGAAACTGCAGTAAAGAAACAACTCCATCAGGCTACAGAAGAAATCAGATCAGAAATAATCTCTCAGGTAAAGAAATGACAATAATGAAAAATTGCTCAGCACATCTGAAGAAGATATAGATAAAAAAAAGAGGAGAGAAAAATGATAGAAACCTTCAATGAACAATATAGGAAAGAATTTCAATGCATGAAACAGATTTAAAGAGATATCGAGGAAGATAAAAATTCTGTTGGAAGCTGGCAAAACCACTTGAACAAAACTGAAGATAGACTTTCAGACCTTGAAGACATCATGGCAGCTAGCAACCACAAAAGGAAAGACCTCTTAAAAAAACAAGGAACCAGGAAATAAAAATTCAACAGCCGCAAGATGGTGGAAAGAAGAAAAATGTAGGTGTCAATGAGAAAGCAGGAGTCAACACAAATGACATAAAAAGACTATTTGCAGAAGTAATAGCAGAAAATGTCCCAAGTATGTAAAAAGAATCTGACATACAATTGAAGCATATAGAACTCCAATTAGCCATAACCCAAATAAATCTACAACCAGATATATAGTGATCAAGATCCCAGAAACTCAACAAAAGATCAGAATATTAAAAGCTGTTAGAGCAAAGAAACAGATCACCTATAAAGGAAAGCCCATCAGAAACATGGCAGATTTCTCAACACAAACCATCAGGTCAAGAAGAGCTTCAAGTAAAGTATTTCAGATCCTGAAAGAAAACAACTTCCAACCCAGATTGATGTACCCTGCAAAACTATCCTTCAAAATTAATGGAGAAATAAAATATTTCCATGATAAAGAACAACTGAAAAAATTCATGAGTGCAAAAACAACCCCACAAAGAGTACTAAAAGATGTTGTAGACAGAGGTAAAAATGACCATAACTTCAAGAACAACAACAGAAAAGAACCACCAAGCAGGGCAAGGAATTAAACAGAGGGAAAAATGAGGGAACCAACAGTGAGGAAAGTAACATGACAAAGATAAACCAATACAAATCAGTTACAACAATTAGTGTAAATGGCCTCAATTCACCAATCGAAAGAAGCAGACTGGCAGAGTGGACAAGAAATAAAATCCAACAATATGCTGTATACAAGAAGCACATTTAATTCAAAAGGAAATTCATACACTGAAAGTCAAAGGGTGGAAAACAATACTCCATGAGACAGGAACCCAGGAAAAAGCAAGAGTAGCTATTCTGTTTGCAGACAATGTGAACTTCAAAGTAAGAATCATCAAAACAGACAAAGAAGGTCACTAAATACTTGTTAGGGGAAAACTGCAAGAGGAAGAGATAGCAATCATAAATATCTGTGCACCAAATATAGGAGCACCCACTTATATAAGACAAATTTTAACAGACATGAAATATCAAATAAGCAGTAACACAATAATAACACAGAACTTTAATACCCTGTTGTCACAAAGAGATAGATCAACTAGACAAAAAACATCAGCAAAGAAATAACAGAACTAAACCAAACTTGTGAACAAACGGACTTAGTACACCTTTAGAGAGTGTTCCACCCAGCAACATCAGAATACACATTCTTTCCAGCTACACATGGGATGTTCTCTAAAACAGACCATATACTGACACATAGAACATTCTTCCATAAATACAAAGGACTTGAAATTATCCCATGTATAGTATCAGACCATAGCGAATGAAGTTGGAAATTAATGACAAAAGAAATTGCAAAAACTCCATAAACACAGGAAATTAAATAATACTCTTCTGAACAACCAGTGTTTCACAGATGAAATTAAAGAAGAAATTAAACAATATTTGCTATGAAAAGAAAATGAAGATATAACTTATGGGAACCTGTGGGATGCAATGAAAGCAGTCCTCAGAGGGAAATTTATAGTGGTAAATTTTCACATCAGGAAAACAAAATGAGCACAAATAAACAACACTGGGGGCTGGGGATATAGCTCAGTGGAATAAGCGCCTGCCTAGCAAGTGCAGGGTCCTGAGTTCGATCCCCAGTACTGCAAAAAAAACCAAAAAAACAAAACAAAACAAAACAACATTATGCTGCACCTCAAGCTTCTAGAAAAAGAAGAGCAAATCAAGCCCAAAGAAGGCAGGAAATTATAAAAACCAGAGTAGAAATTAACACAATGGAGACTAAGAAAACAATACAAAGAATTAATGAATTGAAGAGGTTGTTCCTTGAAAGAATTAAAAAAATTGATAAACCCCTAGCCAACTTTATTTAAAAAAAAGGAAAAACTGAAATTTATGCAATAAGGAATGAAAAAGATAAAATCACTACAGATCCTGTAGAAATTTAGAAGATCATTAATACCTATGCTAAAAATCTTTACTCTTATAGGATGGAAAACACAGAAGAAATGGACAGTCCTAGATATATGTTAGTTACTTCAGCTGAATCAAGAAGACATATAAATCCCTAATAACTCAGTATCAGCCAACAAAATGAAAATGTAATAAAAAAATTACTGACAAAGAAAAGCCCAGGTCCTGAGGGATTCACAGCTGAATTCTACAAGAAATGTAGAGAAGATTTAACACCAATTCTCAAACTCCTTAATGAAATTGAAAGGGAAAGAATTCTCCCTAATTCATTCCTGGAGGCAAGTATTACCCTGACACTAAAACCAAAGACTCAACGGAAAAAGAGAACTACACGCCAATCTCCCTAGTGAACATAGATGCAAAAATTCTCAATAAAATACTAGCAAACAGAATGCAGCAAATCATTAAGAAGATCATACATGGTGAACAAGTGGGATTCACCCCAGGAATGCAGGGATGATTCATATGCAAATCAATTAATGTAGTATACCATATCAATACAGCCAAAGACAAGAATGACGTGATCATTTCAATAGATGCAGAAAAAGCTTTTGATAAAGTCCAACACTCATTCATGTTAAAAAAAAAAAAACCTGCACAAAATAGGAATAGATGATCTTTACCACAATCTGATAACAGCCATCTATGACAAACCAACAGCCAACATCATACTAAATGGACAAAAACTGAAAGCTTTCACTTTAAAATCAGGAACAAGACAAGGATGTCCACTGTCATCACTGCTATTCAATATAGTTCTGGAAATATTAGCCAGAGCAATTAGACAAGAGAGAGAAATAAAAGGAATTGGGATAGGAAAGGAAAAAGTGAAATTATTATTTGCAGATAACATGATACTCTACATAGAAGACCCTAAAAACTCTACCAAAAGGCTCATAGATTTAATAACCAAATTCATCAGTGTTGCTGGATACAAAGTCAATACTTAAAAATCAATAGCCTTCCTGTACACAACAAACACACTGAGAGAAATTAGGGAAAACACAACTTTCAAAATGGCATATAAAAAAATGAAATATTCACCAGGTGTGTTGGCGCATGCCTGTAATCCCAGAACTTGGGAGGCTGAGGAAGGAGGATCATTTTGAGTTTGAGACCAACATGGGCTACAAAGTGAGCTCAAGGCCAGCCTGAACTGCATAATGAGACACTGTCTTAAAAAAAAAAAAAAAAAA
>PVLD010025132.1:0-24223 GCA_004027595.1 Dinomys branickii | reverse complement strand
TTGCTCTGGCTAGTGCTTCCAGAACTATGTTGAATAGGAGTGGTGACAATGGACATCCTTGTCTTGTTCCTGACTTTAAAGTGAAAGTTTTCAGTTTATGTCCATTTAGTATGATGTTGGCTGTTGGTTTGTTGTAGATGGCTTTGATCAGATTGAGGTAGAGGCCATCTATTCCTATTTTTTCTAAGGATTTTAACATGAATGTATGTTGGACTTTATTGAAAGCCTTCTCTGCATCTATTGAGATGGTCATGCGGTTTTTGTCTTTGACTGTATTAATATAGTGTATTACATTAATTGACTTGTGAATATTGAACAATCCCTGCATTCCTGGAATGAATCCTACCTGGTCATAGTGTATAATTTTCCTTATGATTCGTTGTAATCTATTTGCCAGTATTTTGTTGAGTATCTTTGCATCTATGTTCATTAGTGAGATTGGCCTGTAGCTCTCTTTCTTGGTTGGGTCTCTCTCTGCTTTTGGTATCAGTATAATACTTGCCTCCAGAAATGTGTTGGGGAGAGTCGCTTCCTTTTCGATTTCATTGAAGAGTTTGAGGAGTGTTGGCATTAGATATTCTCTAAATGTTTTATAGAATTCTGCTGTGAATCCATCAGGGCCTGGGCTTTTCTTTGTTGGTAAATTTTTAATGACGTTTTCAATCTCATTAATTGATATTGGGTTATTCAGGATTTTTACGTCTTCCTGATTCCAAAATTGAATCAAAATATGAGATCATTTTTTGTTATTCTCTTTAAAATAGAAAAGACTAAATAAACTGGTCATAGAAAAACCAGCTAGAACGTGATTTTGATACCTCAAGTGATAGTTTGAAGTAGTAAAGTTGAAATCATCCCCTAAAGTCCATATGTTAACAGCTTGGGCCTCAGTTTGGTGCTACTGAGAAGTGGTGAAAACTTTGAATTGTGAAGTTGTCCTGAGGCAGAGACTTTGAGATGGAAGGGAGAGGACACTTTGGGTGATGCATGTGAGGTCCTTCGGACAGGTTTGTAGGTGAGAGGTTTGACAAACTGCGTTACCACTCAATGAGATAAAGGACGAAAGCAATTCCATTTCCTGTTCTCACATTCTTTGAAATCGTAAATATCATATTTAGTTCTCTTCTTAAACTTTGACATACAATGTATAGCTATTGATTTCTCCCAATCTATAATACTTTCTTCTATATATAAGGCCTGAGTGATTGAAAATTAAACGAATGCATGAATCAGTGAAAACATATTTACATACATTTCATTTTCAATTTAAATTTTAGGAAACTTTATTTTTGAACTAAAATAGCTGCAGTTTTATCTTGGTCTCCTGTCAGGTTAGAGTACAGGACCTTTCATCTTAATGTTGTGAAATTTAATGACAATGTTTTTTTTCCCTTATTATAGAGGTTTCTGTTACCTTTCTGAATTTCATTGCCAATTTTGTGTCATGTCTCTAAATTGGAAATGCTGTGACATTAATAGGCTTAGTAAATTTATAGCACCTCATTCCAAAATATTTGCAAACTTTAAATATAAGTCAATCCAATGCTGGTCATCAAAGTTCTATTATTTAGTGTTTCTAGTGTAGTACAGATATTTTTCATTAATTTCACATTTGTTTAGGGACAAATGTATGTACTCCTGATTGGAATATTTTCTTAATCCATACGAAAAGCAAACCTAAGGAAAAAATAGACAAGCTATTAAAACAATTATTCTTCAGAGCATTTTTCTTAATTCACTAAATATGCTGTTACCTCAGTACCGTGGCACAAAAATACTTATGAAATTCTGTGAGTAGCATTTTAAAATGATCACCAAAACAGTGTAACTTTTAACTTAGTTTAAATTTAATTTAATTTTATTTTTAAATGTAGAATAAATAAGACATAAATGTTTAACAAATGAGACAAAATTAAATAAAATTTCAATTTATCAGTAAAATAATTCATGATATAGATTAATGTTAAAATAAAATTATTTTAAATTACTAAAGATCTATAAGAAGAAATGGAATATTTTCCTACATATGACAATTGTGTATTTGAAACCTCATAGCCTTTAAATCTAGTATTCTTGAAAAAATGTTTTATAATCTCAATAAGTAAATGTTTTACTGTATAAAAGTAAAATCTTATTGTTTTCTGACATTCCTGCTATGCCTTTTTGTCAAGAAAAGGATATGATATCACAGAACACATTATGAATGCTTTAGAGCTTGAAAATTAGAGTAGTGATTGATTACACATCTATCTGGGGGCTTCAAATCCAAACCAAGCCACAAGTATTTTAATTAAAGATTAATTAAAATGCAGTTCTCTTGAACCACTACATTGTTAACTTAAAATCTTGCTTTGTCACGTTCTCAAAATGACTTATCTAATGTCTACCAATACTGGAAGTGTATTATATTGGTGCTGTGAATTGTAACTGCAATTTATATTGCCATTTTAGATCTATCTATCCTTAATCTTATTTTGAATATAGATTAATTCATCTTAAATTGCCTGTTGGCACCGTGGCAAGCATGCTTGGAAAGTCAAACAGAAAGTTGAACAAATTAAGGCCTAAAGCACTTTGCATACCACTTTTAACCTTTATCTTCTAGAAATTTTGTCCATATTCAGCTGACAGAGGAAAAAATAAGGTCTGGGAAGGGTGGCTTGCCGGGCTTTATTAAGTTAAAGTATGTGGGGTGCATTGCTACTCTTGAAGCACTCACATTGCCTGAGCTCGCTTATCTGGCGTGATTCCATTTTTACGTCCTAAATGCTGTGGACTGAATGAGTGCTTGACTGCTGTATCAGGCAGCCTGTGTGAAATACTTGACTTCAGCAAATCTTTGACAAGCACCATTCATTAATCTTTGTTTCATAATTCTAACCAGTATGCACACCCTGCCTTTCTGTCCCTATCTGCAAGTAAATTGGTTTTTAAGAAAATGAAGAGGTCAGCAGAAGATGCTGGAGCACACGTTTTTCTGTTGAAACCAATCAGCAGACCTGGGTTACAAGGTCAACAGTGAAAGTTAGTAGAACTTGTCCATATTTCAACTGAATCATCAATTTTTATTAGCAAAAATATTTCTGTATGTCCTGGGAGCAATAAAAATAAACTAACATAAAAATATGGGCAACGTTTAGTCAACCTATATTTAAGGACTTAAAACATAATTGTATAAAATAGAACAGTTTAACTATTGTGAAATGTGATCGCACTTGATTTTCATGTCCAAAGATGAGTTACTCTTTCCTGTGTCGGAGAATTTGCTATCTTGGACAAAAGCACATATTGAGAATAAGTAGAGAAGCAGAAAAATGTATATCAAAATATTATTAACATATATAGCTACAAAGAAAATGAGGAGTTGTAAGCTATGCATATATGAGGTGAAAAAAATAGAAGGCAAACATTTTTACCTAAGCATTTAGGGCTCTGGTTTACTTAAGAGGTTTAGAATTTGAGGGCACTGTTGCATGGATTCATAGGTTAGAACAGAAATGGGAGAAGGGCGGGGACCCTAGCAAACGTAGGAAGTATGAAGGGAAGCTGAGGCACGCGGGGTAAGTGAGTGAGCAAAGCCTCACTGAACGTGAAGCACAGTTTCAAACCATCTCAGAAGTAGATTTCACTAACGTGCTATCGGATTGCTATCGCCTGTAGCTACCTGGACATAGGAAATAAAAATACTTGATGAAGAACATTTCACCCAGAGCTCAAAGTACCTATACCGTTTTTTCTTTGCAGTACTCAATCACCAATAGTCATGCCTACATTGAGGTTGATGGGTGCTATTAGAGACATACTCAAAGGAAATCTAAATGTGGAAAGCATGAGATCGTGATTCTTAAAACGAAATAGAACTACGCTTAATGTGTTAAGGAAAATATAAGAAAACTTTGAGAATTTGGGCCAATATCTCGTTTTCCCTCAGAAAACAAAATGAAACTACTAAAGCTGAAAAGTATAAGTTATAAGATTTAAGAAACGGAACGGTGAGGGTACAGGTTACTCAGTGCTCAGAGATTACAGCGGTACATGGAAAGAGGTGAAACGGTCTTAATAAAACCCTGGAATTACACCAAAGAATAGATTAAAATAGACAAGAGACATGGAGGAGTAGGGAGAGTTTACCATACTTCAAACTGAAATATGTAAGGACGATAAAGACAAGATGGTGTGTAAGCAGCGTTTGAAGATTTCATCAGGATGATGTCACCAAATTTGGTGAAGGCCGTCATGCAACAGCAGTGAGAACTGGACAGATGTAGGAGCCACGCGCAAGACAAGTGCAGTAACTATGCAGAAAAGCAAACGGAAAGGGCAATTGCTTTAAAGGATATAGAAGGATCGAGAAGGCCGCGAGCTGAGGGTCTGATGGAAGCCAGTAGCAAGATCATGCTTTATCTTTGCTGTTGTGATCTACAGTGGCACTTTTGGCATTTTTACTGAATATTAATCTACTTGCACTTAAAGACAAGCACCATAATGCTTTACTTAATAAGATGTTTTAATATATCCTTTCCTCCCTGAACAGTCATATGAAAATTTTACCCATATGTACGCCTTTGATGAAGTACTGAAATTTGTAACCAAACTGTCAAATACACAGTTATGATATGATTGAAATTAATCCTTAATGCCCAGATGATAAGCACATTCAAATAAAATCTATTCCCTACAATGTAACTCTTTCATCTCTCTTTTTGGATTATTTTTAAAAATTATTTTTAAAAATTTTTTAAAATTTTATTTTGAATTAATTTTGTTCATAAAGAGAGGAAATGTTCTGTACACATTTTATTCTCACACATGTATGAATTAAAAGAAAGCAAAGAAAAGGAAAAGCACGATGAGGCAGACATGAGGACACGTGACTGCTTTCTCAGTGCTCAGAACGGCTTAGGCAGGAGGATGGCATGTGTTAGCCCAGTCTGATTGACTTGAATAAGAACTTGTCTTAAGATAAAATTTTTAAAAATTAAAAGCAAGAGGCTGAGGATGTAGCTCAGTGCCAACATCGGTTATCCAACTCCCAATATCATAAAGGAAAAACATGCATTTGATCATTTCTTATAACCACAGGCCTGACCACAGTAAATTACAGAGGTTTGGCTTGGTTTTGTTTTTAACATACGTGATCAGATGCACTCTACAGAATAAAGTGATTCTGCCCACTGTTCGTTGCTCATGTCTTAAGACGTGTTGCAGAAAATTAAAATAAGCATAGAATAACTTCATAGACATTTAGAATTGCCACCCTATCTAAGTGCATTTTATTATATTTTGAAAAAAGTGTTGATAACTTTTTGTGAAAAACCCCCGAACCTCAACCACGGTTGATCTGAGCAGGAGCAATGTCAATAGCAGTATTATCTGCTAATAAAAAGGGCAGGTCTGTTCTCATCCTTCCCCAGTTTTACTGTCTAACTTCCCTAACATTAGGACTGGTTCCTTTTCTATATATGCACAGCTAATGGGAGCTGCCTCTAATTTTCCATCCAAGGACTCTGTGTTTTCACACAGATTGTTTTCAGACTTTAGAAATTCATGAAACTAGCGGCTTTTATTTTTATCTACCCAGTAATAGCCACATCTTTCTCCTATCTGTGTTCTCCTAGACTCTCAAGTTCGTTCGGTGATCTCAGATCTGATATGAGTTTTAAAAGAATTTAGGATTGAAAGCATTTTCAGTTCTTATGGCTTGGAGGGGAGGCATGCCCTTGTCCTGTCATGTAACATTTCCATGCTTTTCTGCCACTTCATTTATTTAGTCAATGTCCAATGATTAAAATACTTAAGGATGACCCAGAAACCTTGAGCTGAAGTGACGCAAAGGGTTTGGGGATGCATGGCGGTAATTGGTTAAGAGTTTCTCAAAAAGTTCTTACAGAGAAAATAATGCCTGAGTTCTTAAATTTTCATAACTACCTCTGGTCATTCTACTTAAAGGAGAATTTGGTTGGCTACAGAATGTTTGATTTACTTTTTCTGTTTGAATCACTTTTTAAAAGTTTTTCTACTCATTGAAGAACTTTAATACCAGTGTAATTTTTCATCCTTTTAAAATGACTTTTTCTTTTCTTTACTTAGATGTCCAAAAGATTAATATATATTTCCCAGTACTGTCACTAGAATATATTTCAGAGTTCATATTAGTGATTAACGTTTCTTAGGTATAGGCTGTGATGGCAGTTACTTTTTTTTAGCATTCTACTGTATTTTAGATTCTATTCTTGCTGTTGCAAAACAAGATCCTCATCTAACTCCTTCACTGTAAAATTTTTAAGATAATCTGTCTTCCTGCATTCCTGCTCCTTTGAAGAATTTGTCATTGTCTTTTGCTTTTAGCAGTATTATTATCATGTGTCTGAGTTTCTTCTTTTATTTATTTGTCCCATTTAAAATAGAGTCTTTGACTTTGTAGCTTGACTTTTTTCATCAGTTCTGAAAAATTATAGCCATTGTCTTTCTTTTCCATTCTTTTTCTCTTGTTCTTTTTTCTTTAGAAATTCATAGGGAACTTCTAAAGTTCAACTTCTCTTTTACTGGATTTTATAAATGTAAATCTATCTTCTCCATTTTAAATGATTTTCAACGAAATTTATTGCCATTTCCTTATTATATTTTCAGTTTTGTCTATATAGATATAAAATCAATTTATATAATTTCAATTAAAATAGTTATACCTCTAGGTGACATACTTGATAAGATTTTTAAATCATACTGTCATTTTTCACAGCTTCCTTCATCTTGCAAATATATTTGTATATATGACAATGTTTCATATGAACTTTAGATTTGTATCTTGTATTAATCAGGAATTTTCAAAAAAATAGAACCAATGTGTTTTTAAATCTGTCTCTCTCATATATATATATATATATATATATATATATATATATGGAACAGGTCCAAGAGTTTATAGACACAGAATTTTCCCAATCTGCATCTGTAAGATAGACCCAGGAAATTCATAGATATAACTCAGCTCAAGTCTGAAGATCAAGAATGAGAGGAGGCTGGGGATATAACTCAGTGGCACAGGCGCCTTCCTGGCATGTGCAAGGTCCTGAGTTCAATTCTTAGCACCAAAAAAAAACAAAAAAAGATTTAGAGGAACTAAGAGTGTAAATTCCAGTCTAAGGACCAGAGAAGGTAAGATGAGTTGCCCTGACTCAATTGGATGGGCAGAAAAGAGAAAGGATGAAGTCCTCTTTCCTCTGTCTTTTATTCTACTGACATCTTTGGCATTGCCTGATTACCACCAACCCTGGAAGGTCAAGTCACTCCAGCAATTCAAATGTTGATTTCGTCTGAAAGATGTGTGTGTGTATGTGTGTGTGTGTGTGTTCTTTATACATTTTAATAGTTCAATGCCTAATAATTTAATATTCAAAATATTTCTGTGTCTGTTCTGTGTTTATTCTGTATCTCTGTAGTTAAAATTCATGTTGAATTCCTTCTTTCATGCATTTTATTATCTTATGTAGATAAAAATATTTAAAATCAGAATTTTAATGGTCACCACTAGCATAAGGCTATCCTAACCTAAACTTAGACCTGGACATTTCTCAGAAAATACAGTCCAGTTACATTTTGCTGTCAGTTTCTCATGAAGGTTAGTGAACTCCCTGGTGGGGAACACTGAGAGTGGGATGAGTCTCTTTAAAGAATTTCTATATTCTTTAGGCCCTGACATTTATCTAACAACATATGCAAATTAAACAGTCAAGGTACTATTTGTGGAAGAAAGCATTTTCTTAGTTAAGCATCTCTGAGGATTTTGAAATGGACTTTAATTAATTTTAGTCATTATTCATGACATCAACTCAATGATTTAAAAAAAGTATTTTCTAATATTTTATCTGTACACTACCATTATCAAGTCAGTTCTGATAATTTAGTCCTTATCGAAAATAGGAATTACTGCATAAGTTTCTCATTCATGTGTGTCCATATTTCTATAATATTTGCATAATTTAATACACATATAAATATCTAGCTCTAGTGAGTATATACATTTTATGCATATACAAATATTGAAATATCTATATCTAGATCTAGATATAGATATATCTGCTTCTATTTTACCCATACCTAGTCCACACTGACTCAGTAATTTTAACACAAGATATCTATTTTCTTAATACTTACTATTTTTGTTAATCATCTCTCTCTAAAAATGAATCATGATGTTTCTTTAAAGACAGGATTTAGAGGTTTTGTTTTCCTCCTGACGGTGTTGGTTTTATCAGGTAAGCGGCACAAGGACATGACAGGATAACTTTCAGCCAAATCTTTACAACTTTACTATAATGAATTCTAGCTTCAAGCATGTTTGAAAGCAGCATATTTAGAAAATCCCTAAAAGATATTTTCCTTTCTTCAATAAAATGTCACAGAAATCTTGTGCATTTTAGGTGTATTTCTCATACTCTTATCTAAAGATAAAACTTTTCCAGAGACCCAACTTACTTGTGCATTACAAACTTTCATCTGCACATTACAATTATCAAGTTGTAATGAAAACCTGAAAATCTTCCTGGTCCAACTCTTTATCCAGGCACTGTCCCAGTCAGGGTCCACAAACAGTTGGAACAAAATTTCCATGCAACACACCAGAGGGCAACAGAAATTTTGACAGCAATTTAGGGCTTTCTTAAGTGGATTTTTGAATTGTCTTGTACATTTAAGGGTCTGTATGCTTTCCTTGTTTCTCTAGCTGCATACAAAATTCGGTACATGGTTCTCCTGGTTTCTTGAGATGCGATATGAATTACAGCACAAATTTTGTGGAGAGTTTGAATTATAGGAATTTAAAATCTATATTGGCCTGCATTTCTTCCTAACATGAATCATCTTCTTCCCTCCTTGTGCTCACAGATATACTTGTGTGAGCAGTGTTTTCCTCATTATTGGCATCATATAGACAAATCTTTTAGATGTCAGTTCTGATCATTCTTTTATCAATTAGAAGTAGTTCCTTCTTGAGAAGAAACTTCTGAAAAATGTCAAACTAAAATCCTATTAAACTCTAATGTTAGACATGACAACATATAGAATTTTACCCATTGTGAGGGAAATAAATATATTCAATGCATCAAAAACTGCACTTCTCACACAGAAAGATATTACAAATGGAGTGAATATGTGTGATGACTTTGTAATGTCAGATAGGTTCTTTTGTTGAGTAGATATAATTCAAGCTCTTTTTTGAGCCCTAGGGTGTTCTCTGTGCAAAAGTGCACGTTTGATGGGTGAGAGGTTTGTGTTTGTCTCAGAAAAGAATTGACAAAATTTATGTTATAAAATATGAGATGACGATGAATTTTTTTATTTTTCTATTATCATGTTCTGAAATGTTTTATCAATGAAATTTTACACAGAAATACTAAGTGATCACATTTTTTCCATATCATAGGAATCTGTGACATAGTGAAAACTGACAAATATGGAATACCTTTAATTTATATTAATCACATACCTATATAAAATCTACTTCTTCATGCTAGTATGACATTCTTATGTAAAACACCAAGGAAAATAAGGATAAAACTTGATACTTATCAGTTTTCCCAGATGGCTACAATTAAAATGACATATTAAAATGCTAAGGAAAATTTATAAAAATATGTTTTATAATCCACATTGGCTCAATACTTACTATATTATAAATTGTCTGCTTCTTGACAATATCTATAATATTCACTATTATGAATACTTTTCATATCTTTAAGTCAAACTTCTTTTCCTTTCTAAGTTTAAAAAATGACTAATGGAATTATCTTAAACTTTTTCATTTAATTTTCTGTTTTCTAGATTGATATCTGACATAAACAGTCCATGTCAAAGAAAGACTTATGAACTGATAATAGCTTAATTTGTACAGATCTATATAATGAACACTTAATAACTTCTTGAATTATTCATCTCAGTTAATAAAGAGCCTCCTAGCGCTATATACCCTAAATAGCATGTAGAATTTCAGACATTGTGACTGATGGTGAAATTGTAACCATGTAAGGATGAACAGATCTTTGTTACTACCAGTTTAATTTCACGTATAGAGGAGCCAGGCACGCTTGTCTTTACACAAGGAAAAGTGCACAACTGGGTTTTGTTGACAAAAGCAGAGCGTCACACAAAGACGAAGAGCAAGACTTTTACTTCATCACTTTAGAAAAGTTTGCATTGCAAAATTTCTCTTAAAACTATTAAATTGTACCAGTAGTACCTAACTTGATATAGATCAGATACATACATATACTCATACCATAATATTTCTACATTGTAAAACCCATGAATCCTCATGTAACAATTTTTAAACATGCCTGAGTTTTAAGTATTATTCAAGTCAGAGTCATCCTGCAATTTACATCTGACCTAGACTTACTGTAATCTTTTGATAGTCATTTTAATTCACTCCTGTACTATTATATTTGCTTTCTTTTCTCTTGCAGAATAAAAATAATTAAATGCAATATAGCATTGGAGGAGATGAATGTTTCAAAAGGTGGTATAATTGGTTATTTCAAAACTCAAGTCATATTACCAAACATAAGGCTAACTATACAAAAATATTCCGTACCTCTTTATGAGAAATGTTAATCATAATTATTAAAGTAATATTGAAATATTCAACATTTACAATTTAACTTTTGTCTGAAGAAAGCATTTTTAAATTATTTGGCTTAATGTATCCACAGATTTATAACAGAAACACACTAGATCTAGTTAAGAATTTAATATTTAACAGAAGGGAAACAGTTACTCTAGATTTAATGAAGATATTTTTGTCAGAATTTTCTTGAGTACACAAATATTACCATAAAGAGAAAAAGTTTACCCATCACATGATTTGAATTTTTTAACCTCTTCATCTCTTCAAACTGTTTTTAGCAGCAGTAAAAATTTAAAAGCATTGATGTGTGCAAGAATATAATAGAGATAAGATAGACAAAGAAATTTAGTACCTGAATTAAGAATGATTTAATTTCAAATAATCCACTAGTCATAAAATGACTTAACTCCTACGATATTTAGCTTGCATATTAAAACTTTCTATTGAAATTTTGCCTTTAAAATTGTTAGTGTTATTTTTTAGGTAAATTTATGCATTAAGGCTGTGTCTACCTTCAAAAAGAAAAGTTTGTTTCTATAAATGTTTTAAAAATCCAGCTGAGAACAGGTTCAGTCAGTGCTATAGTACATGTTTAGCATGTGCAAGGATGTAAGTTTATTCTGTAGTGCCCAAAAGCAACACAAAACAAGAACAAAGAAAAAATAGTATACATATGCCTGCAAACACATTACTTACGTGATTTTCTGTCTTGTGTACCATAACTAGGATGCCCTATACTCTACAAAGAGCACAGTTCAAGAACAGAGGGCAGAATAACCTCCTGTCCAAACTTCTCCACGAAAGGCAGTATTGTTTGAAGAGTAATAAAAAAATGTATCACGAATGTTTAGAGGTGAGAAAGCAGACCCTTGCTGAAGGATCAGTGCCCCACACCTAGGTAAGACATCAGATTCAAGCTAGAGGAGAAAGCTGCTGAAAGCTTTATCTCCAACACAGGAACTAGCAATGTATGTCAACTGTCAGCATTCCTGTCAATAGAGTATTCAAAACATTAGCCAGAACAATTAGGCAAGTACAAAATAAATAAAAGAGATATATGTGGTAAAGGAGGAAGTCAAATTATTATTTGCAGATGACATGATCCTCTATATAGAACATCTCAAAAAATCCAAAGACTGTTAAAATTACTAATGAAATTCAGTAGTGTATCAGGATATAAAATCAACACAAAAACAACTGTGTTCCTGTACACTAATAATAAGCCTATTTAAAAAACATTAGGGGAAAAATACCATTCAAAATAACATCAAGAAAACTAAATGCTGAGCAATTAACCTGGTGAAAGACAGAAACAGGTAAAACTCTTGAAGTTACAATGCAGACAAAGATTTCATGAAAAGACGTGAGTTGTACAGGAAATGGTTCTAAAAATCAGCAAACAGCATCATATCAAATTAAAAAGCTTCTACATCTGCAATGCAAAAGAACAACCAACAGAGTGGAAAGACAATCTATAAAATGGGGAAAGCTTATTCAGTGATTTCTCAAACAGAGGACTTATATCTAGATTATAAAAAAAAAACCTCAAAAATATTAGATCCGCCAAATTAGGATCCCATAAAAAATGAACAAGTGAGATGTATAGACACTTCACAGTAGGAGTACAAATGTATGAGGAAACGCTCAACATTTCTGGCCATTAGAGAAATGCAAATAAAAAGAGCACCAATATTCCATCTTAAAACAGGTAGAATGGCCATCAGTAAGAAAATAAACAATAAAAACTTTGGAGGGGATTCAGGTAAAAGGAATTCTTATACACTGTTAGGGAGAAGGTAAACTAGTACAACCACTATGGAGATAAGTATGGAGATTTCACATAAAAGTCAAACTAGAAATTTCTTTTGACCCAACTATTCCCCTTGTAGATGTCTTCCTTGAAGAGTTAAGTACATCATATTACCATGATACATGGAAACCCACGTGTATAACAGCAAAATTTATAATAGCTAAATCTTGGAAGCAGCCTAAATGTCTATTACCGGATGAATAGATAAAGAAATATGGCATTTACATTCAATTTAAATATTAAGCATATTTGTCTATGATATTGCATACATAAAAAATACAGCTGTCCTGATACAAAATATTCACATAGTTCTTCTCTTTATTGCAAGAGGCACAGAGTAGGGACCATGACAGAACTGGGGTGGGAGTGCTTACCTGTCCTCTTTTGAACTACAGTACGTCATACACGTGTACCCCAAAGGCCCCTGTCAGTATCAGAGGAACTGCCTTTCCTGGAGTGGTAGCCTGTTGGGGCTCTGAGACAAGAGCGAAGCTGATATGGAAAAAGATGAGATAAATAGACATTTTCCTTTTCACTGAGGGTATAGTGAAAGCACCAAGACTTGACAGCTCATTCAATTTTGTACAACCTTTGACTTGCAAGCTGTTAAGGAGCTGCTAAAAGGCAAAGGTTAATAAACTCTTCTTGCTCACTTTATACTACTGAAAAGTACTTCTCTCTCACTTTTAAAATCTGCTCATGTTTTGTCTTAAATATTTCTTAAATCTGTCTCACACTCTATCTTACCACTGCCTAGTGCAGACCATTATCAACAGTCCCTGGATTAGTACAGCAGTCTCATTGCCTGTGATTCTAACCCTTTCAGTTCAAAAAGATACCAGAGTCATGGATTCTCAAATATAAACCATCCTAAAATCTATTGCTGCTGCACAGAATGCGAATCCCAAACCCTTTATTCTGAGAGATGCTGAGGGCACATACATGGTTCTCAAATACTTGTGTTGCATACTTTTGTCACTCCTGCTCCTTAACATTGCTAATATCTAAGCTGCCTTTAGGATTCAGCTCAGGAGTCTCTTCCTCACTGAAGTTTTTCTGACTCCTTGCCTTTCCTTCCTAACTGAATTTAGAGAGTTGAGGACTGCAGTGTCCTGCTTGGCTCTTGAGGGTGAGAGGATTGAGAAATAAAAATAAGAGACAAAAGCTGAGGTCAGGTGCAGCCCCCTTTCTTGCTGGGAGGAAAGGAACTGTGAACTACCATGGGAGCATATTCATACATTTGACAAAGTTGATATCACGAGACACATGGTTGCCTAGTGACTAATGGTTGGGACTGTCTCAGGCAAGGTGTTTCTCTGGACTGAAGCAACTTGATTGTCTCAGGCACTCTTCATTCTCAGAGTGGCCTGGTTTTGCCCCCAAACATGCGATCAATTTCCAGCCTCAGCCACTCCATACAGATGATGTTCTACTTTAAGGTTTTATACAGAATTATTACATATCTATCTTTGAAGGTATTTCCTATGCATTTTAGTCATTTATTTCCATGTTGGACATGGTAGAAACACAATAGAAAATGTCTATACTTCCAAAATTGTTCAATGCCAACTTAAGGCAGTACTGATAAGTACCAATAGCATACCTCAAAGAATTAGAGGAAAACAGTCTTAAAATTCCTTTGGAATGAGAAGTGACCTAGAATAGCAAGCCCAATTTTGGACAACAAAGACAAGGCAGGAGAAGTCTTGAATTGAAATTATACTACAAAGCTACTATGATAAAAGCATCATGGTATTGGCACAAAAATAGACATGAGGATCCATGGAGAGGAAATAACTGTTGAAGAAACACCTCAAAACACAATTGCCACCTTATCTTTGATAAAAGTGCCAAACAACTTCACTAGAAGAAAGATTACCTCTTTAATAATTGGATCTTGGAAAACTGACTTTCCACATCCTGAAGGTTAAAACTAGATGCATACATCTCAACATGCACTAAACTAAAATCAAAATGGATCCAATATCTAAATATTAAAGCAAACACTGAATCTGTGGGAAAATAGAATAGGCAGAACTCTAGAAGACATAGATGTAGGCAAAGACTTTATGAATAAAACCTCAATCACATAGGAAATATCACAAAGAATCAACATCTGGGATCTGATCTTATTAAAGACAAAATTTATAGCAAAGGAAACCACCAATAGTATAAATAAAATACAATGAAGTGGGAAATTATTTTCATTTTAAAAATAAAAAAGTGAAAACATATTAACAAGCATACATCCATTTATAAAATAACACAAGAACAATACAAGCAATACTGAAATTCAGACAAGGTGATAGGAAATTAACAATGGTTGTTGTGTTACATATTAATATCCTCAAAGTGGTTACTCAGGAAAACAAATATAAACATGCAAGATTGATCAAATAATTAATCATTAACTGTTCCTTTCAGTAAAGCAGTGGAAGTCAGTAGTACAACTATGTTAGCTATCCTGTATATACATATATACATAACTTTCCCTTCTTTCTTTTCTCTTTTACCTTATCCCTGTTGCTCTTTGCTTTGGGGCAGTTTTCTTTCATTTCACAAGGTGTATCATACTTCCTAGTAATTATTCACTCTTTCAGGTTTTTACACTAGTAATACAATATACTGTTTACACATGCAGGTCTGATTTATTTCACTTAATAGTGTCTCTGGATGTGACCATTTACTGGTAAAAGCTTCGAGTTTGTCTTTCTTTATAGCTAAATAATATACTACAATTTTTTTATCCATTCCCCTATGGATGGACATTTGTGTTACTTTCACCATTAAAGTGGGAAAATTTTTGCCAGCTGTTCCTCAGACAAAGGATTAGTATCTAGAATATATAAAAATATTCAAAGTGAGAACACCCAAATTTAAAGACCAAGTCCAAAAATGGGCACCTAAAATGAATTCACACTTCAGAAATGAAGATGTAGAGGTGGCAGATATAGCTCAGCAGCATGGCTGCTTCCTGGCAGGCATGTGGTCATGAGTTCAAATCCCAGTACCCCAAAAAGAAAAAATGTTCAACGTCACTGGTGATTAGAGATGTGAAAATTAAAACAACACTGACACTTCATCTCATTCCAAAAACAATGGCTGTTATCAAGAAATCAACCAATAACAAATGCTAGCAGACCAGATGGGAAATAATAGCTTTTCTCTACTATTGTTGAGAGTGTAAACTGGTATAATCACTGTGGAAATAAGGGCAGAGATTTCTCAATAAACAGGACTAGAGGTTCCATTTGACTCAGCTATTCCCCTACTTGGCATCTTTTCAAAAAATTATAATCATAACACCACCAATATATATTTACACCTATGTTTATAGTAGCAAAACTTGCAGTAGGTAAATCTTGGAAACAAGTCAAATCCCACCAATTGAGGAATGGGTAGTGAAGGCATGGTTTTTATATAATGGAGTACAAATTCACCGTAAAGAGGGGCACACTTGATACATTCCTGGGTAAATAGATGCACCTTGAGACCATACTCTTAAGTGAAATCAACAAAACAAACATGTTTAAATATGACATTGTTTCCCTGGTGTCTGAAACTGAAAGATGAGTAAGGACCAAAGTGTGTAATAGACATTGTGAAATAGAAAGAAAATTTTTAAATAGGAAGCGGTACAAAGGAACAGTGGAGCGGAGCAGGAAAGAAAGGAGAAGAAAAAAAAGAAGAGAAGGAAAAATGAAAAGTTTTGTAAATAAGAAGGGCAAGGAGAGTTGAAGGTAGGTGGTGAATAGGGTAAAATAAAGAAAGATTTATCATGTACAGGTACAAATTCCCTACAGTGAATGTAATTACTATGTATATCTAAAATGTACCAATAAAATTAATTAAAAATAAAAAATGAAATTCTGGTAAATTTTAAAAATAAAGAAATAAAGAGACTAATTTGTATGAGACCACAGTGTTTCACATAGAAATGTTTCCTGAAGTGAAATCTGTCCTTCTTAGTCATATACAGTCATTACCTCATTTACAAGCCTATAGAATGAATGTGGGGTTGAACCACATAACTAATGTGAAACAGTGACTACATTTTCCTAATCTCCTCATGTATGTAGGTTTTATGAATGAATATAATTTCTGCCTCTGTAAATTTCTGCCTCATGGTTTCATTGGTATGGATCTCTTACTAAAATACTAAAATACAATTAGATAACATTTGTCATGTATATTAGAATACATCGATAAATATTACCTTTTTTCTTATTCAAATATAACAAGTATGTTCAATAATTAATATACATAATTTAAGATAAATATCGTCCTGTCATCTTTCTTTATGCAGGAGTGTGTGTGTTTATGTGTGCATCTGTGTGTGTGTGCAATTCCTATGGTTGACTACAAATTTATTATTTGTCATTAAATGTAATGCACATATTTTGTCAGCAATTTTTCTATGGCTTGTTGATATAGTTAAATGTATTGACATTTCTTGACATGCTGTTAAATAACTTATTATTTACACCATTTTAAGGTGGAATTATTTTAGACTGCTAAATTAGGTGAAAATATTATAAGCAGTCAGACTGAGTTTAAGGTCTCAAAAGAGTCATTGCAGAAGATAAGAACACTTTACAACTGTGGCTGGAGGAGCATCTGTTGAAGGCCAGGTTTCATGATAAAGATATGATGACCAGGCCTACATACCTCTCCTCAAGAGAGAAGAAATAACTTCAAGATTGTTATAATTGGTAGCACCTGGTCCAGTCAAGTCTAGATAGATATTAGTCATACAAGTGGGTGACCAGGACCTACTAACCCACTCTGAAGAAAAATGTCTTCGTTCTTCCCATGTACACTTCCCGTGTGACCCACTTCCCCTCTGGTTCAGTATTAAATAAGTGATTATAATTGTAATCTTACTGATTGATCATCACTCTGACCCATATTCTACCGACGTCATGATTCTATAATGACTTCGTGATTTTGCTTTATAAATCCTTCCTAGACAAGTGGGGTCTGTGGAAAGTCACCTTTGGGTCCCCTTCTGTCTCTCGGGTGCTGTATCTCTCAGTGAATTTTTTCTACTGTCAGCTTCCTTTGTTCCTTAGAATTCATTCTTCAGTTTTTGTGAACAGAAATTCAGCATATCTGACATCTAGCAGGTTGGAAGTTTAAACTTTTTCTCCTATGTAAGCATGATATAAATTGGAGGAAATAAGGGGAAAAATTTTCATACATTATTGCATGTATCTATGGAGTAAAACGAAAACAGTGTCAACACAAAAGCACAATATCTGACCACGTTCCATTCAAGGAGAATATGGAACAAGGCATATGGTGTTAGGAGTTAATTTAGCTAGGAAGGACTTCTTGTGGAAGCACGGATGACAAGAACAAGACGACTGACCGAGTACCTCTAGACCCAGAGAGAGTAAAGACATAAGCCCCAGGAACTATCTTTGTGATACATAGAAGACAAAGATTAGGGAGGCAGAACTGTGTGAGCAAAGCGGGGACTGGGAAGCAGAGAAAGTAAAAGCAAACAGTTGAGTGTGTTAGTCCTGCAAAGTAAACCGTGCAAAGATTTTCATTAAGGGATTAATAAGAGAAGAGTCAAAAGACATGCTGTTGAGTTACATACACGGAATGCAAAAGATAAAGGAAAAAATTACACCTTCAATTTCATTTCCTTAGAAAATAAGCAAATGAGTGGTAATGTCATTCACTAAGATAAGTACTCTGGGGGGAAAAGGCATGTAGAATATGGAGATAAAGGCTAGAGCTGAATCATCTTTACTTTGAGAAACCTATTATTAAAAATGCAAGTGATATATTTTCTAAGAGCTGTATCAACAGATCAATTATAAGAACTTCTGGATAGTATTATATATGCTAAATTATTAATATGCACTATGCCTCAATGTTATCTTTCTCAAATAATACATTTACATTCAAATGAGATTTTACTAAGCACTTGAACCCACACAAATTGCTATCATACTTCCGTACTACTCAAATGACTGATGATGAGGGCAGGATGCTGCGATAGGAAATCATTACTTTTTAAATATATAGAAAATCTACCACTATACCCAAAGTTAAGCTCTGATTATTGCCTAATGAAAGAACACAGTTAATCTTTCCTGAGATCATTGCTTCTACACTCCAATTTCCAGAAGTCAAACTTGAAAAAGAGAGATCTCCAACTCATAAAAGTTTTCCCTAATATTTTTCAAAAATTTGAGAACCAATTCAGTGGTTAATCTGGCTTGATTGCTTTCACTCCATACATTTAATAGGCTTGTGTCTAATAACTAGGTAGTTAAAATAGTAATATTTTATTTTTACTTTATAACATTTTTTTCTTTAAAGAGAATGAAATGACAAAATAGTACAGAATTGCAAAACAGGATAGTAGGAAATTAACAATGGTTGTTATATATTGTTACCTTCAAAGTAGTTGCTGATACTACCAGATGTAGGTGTGCAAAGTTGATAAAACCAGTGAAGCATTAAGTATTTCTTTCAATAAACCAATAGAAATCAGTAGTACAATTATCTAAGCCATCATATATATTTTTCCCTATCCTCTTTTCTCTTTTTCCCCATCTCAATTGTTACTTCCTTTTGAGCAGTTTCTTTCCCTTTCAACTTCTCTATTTATACCTTCTGGATTTTATTTACTCTTTAAGTTTCTTGTATTAGAAAGACAATACCATGTTCACACATGTGGGTCTGATTTACTTCACTTATGAATATGTTCTCTAGATGCATCCATTTTCCTATAAAAGCCTGAACCTTATTTTTCTTTACAGCTGAGTAGTATGTCATTGTATAAAATTAACACATCTTTTATTCATTCCTCAGTTGATGAGCATTTGGATTGTTTCCAAGATTTAGCTATGAAAAAGTGTGCTGCTATAAGCATGGGTGCACATGTATCACTGTATATGATGTTTTCATCTCTTTTTGAAAAATACACAGAAAGGGAATATCTAGATTGAATGAGGCATCATTCAAATTAGGATTACCTAGCTTTTTGAGGAATCTCCACACTGATTGCACTGGTTGTACCAGTCTGCACTCCCACCAACAGTGGAGAAGTGTTCCATTTTCCTCACAACCCAACCAGCATTTGTTAATGCTTGATTTCTTGATGACAGCCACTCTTTCTGGGGTGAGATGATCTTGTACATTTTTTTCATATATCTATTTGCCATTTGTATTTCTTCATCTGCGAAGTTGTACTCACTTATCTCAGTTGTCCACATTTTTATTGGATTTTTGAATTTTGGACGTCGGATTATTTCCAGTTCTTTATATGTTCTAGGTAGAAGTCATTTGTCTGAGGGAGCTACCTAAAATTTTTCCCAACTCATGAGTTTTCTTTTTACTCTGTAGATGATTTCCTTTGATGCACAAAAGCTTTTCAGTAAGATGAGATCATAGTCCAGCACCATTCATTAATGAGGCTATCTTTCTTCCAGTGATCATGTTTGGCCCCTCTGTCAAAGATAAGGGGGCTGAGTTTGTAGTTGTGTCTGCATCCTCTAATCTATTTCATTGATATGTAGGTCTATTTTATTGCCAGTACAATGGTGATTTTATCACAGTAGCTTTGTAGTATAATTTCAAGTTAGGAACTGTGATGTCTCCTGCCTTGTCTTTGTTGCCCAATATTGTATTTGCTATTCTATGTTTCTTATGGCTCCCAGTGAATTGTAAGAATGATTTTTCTAATCTGTGAGGTATGATAATGGTACATTAATCAGAATTGCATTAAATCTGTGTAACAGTTTTGGAAGTATGGCAATTTTCACACTGCTGGTTCTTTCTATCCATGAGCAAGGAATATCTTTTCATTTTCTGAAATTCTCTTCAATCTCTTTTTACAGAATTGTAATTTCAATGCATAGATATTTTAATTTCTTTGTTAAATTTATCCCTAAATAGTTCATTTTTTAGATGTTATTGTGAAGGGTATAGTTCGCTTCTTTCTCTTTCAGTGAATTTGTTCATTTTGCACATAACAGCTATCCATTTTTGAATGTTGACTTTGTATCTAGCTATGGTATTGAATTTGCTTATTAAATCTAGAAATCTTTTTGTGGAGTTTCTGGGCTCTTCTATGTAGATTATCATGTCATTGTAAATAATAAGTTCATTTCTTCCTTTCCTAACCTTATTCCTTTTATTTCTTTCTCTTGTCTAATTGCTCTGGCTAATGTTTCCAGAACTACATTGAATAGGAATGGAGATGGTAAACATCCTTGCTTTGTTTCTGATTTTAAAGTGAATGCTTTCAGTTTCTGGCCATTTAGTATGATGTTGGCTGTTAGTTTGTCAGAGATGGCTTTTTATCAGATTGAGGTAAAGACCATCTCTTCTAATTTTCTGTAGAGTTTTTATTATGAATAACTGTTGAACTTTATTAAAATAATTTGCTGCATCTATCAGATGATCATGTGATTTTTGTCTTTACATTCATTGATATGAATATACTTAATCTTCTTTGCATTCCTGGGATAAATCCCAATTTGTCATGGTGTATAATCTTGATGATTTGCTGCATTCTCTTTGCTAGTATTTTGTTAGGGATTTTTGCATCTATGTTTATTATTGAGATTGGCCTGTAGCTCTCTTTTTTGGTAGGGTCTTTCCCTGGTTTTGATATCATGATATGCTTGCCTCCAAGAATATGTTGGGGAGAATTGCTTCTCTTTCAATTTCATTAGAATTTGAGAACTGGAATTTAATCCTTTTTAAATTTCTTGTAGAATTCTGCTGTGAATCCGTAAGTACCTGAGCATTTCTCTGTTAGTAAGTTTTTAATTATATTTTCAATATCATTGTCTGATTTAGGGTTATTCAGGATTTTTGTATCTTCTCAATTCAGATTTCATAATTCATGTTTCAAGGAATCTTTCCATTCTTCAGCATTTTATATCCTATAAGTGTAAAGATTTTTGAAGTAGGTAAAGATGATCTTCTGAATTTTCACAGAATCTGTAGTGATTTCACACATTTTATTCCTTACTGCATTTTATTCCTTATTGCATGAGCTTTTGCTTTCCTTTATTGATAAGGTTGCCCAAGATTATATCAATGCGATGTATTCTCTCATAGAACCAACTCTTCAATTCTTTAATTTGCCATTTTGTTTACTTAGTTTCCATTGCAACAATCTCTGCTGTTATCTTTATAATTTCCTCCTTTCTTTGAGCTTTGGGCTTGAATTGCTCTTCTTTTTCTAGAATCATGAGGTGCAGCATTAGGTTATTTGTGCTTGTTCTGTTTTCCTGATGTGAGAATTCACTAATATAAATTTCTGCTAAGGAGTGATTTCATTGTGTCCTACAGGTTCTTCGAAGGTCTCTCTCTATTTTTGTTTCATTGTAAATGTTGTTTATTTTATTCTGTTACTCATTGGTTGTTTGGGAGGGATTTTTAAATTTCCATGTGTTTATGGAACTTTTACAATTTCTTCTGTCTGTAATTACCATATGGTCAGATAACATGTATGAGAGTTTCTTTTCCCTTGCATTTACTTAAGCATGTTCTATGGGCTAGTATATGGTCTATTATAGAGCTCATTCTGTGTGCAGCTGAGAAGAATGCATATTCTGAGTTTGTTGTGTGGAACACTCTGGAGAGGTCTACTAAATCCATCTGTTCATAAGTTTTTTTCACTTCTCTTATTTCTTAGCTAATTTTTTATCTAGTTGATCTATTTGTGTCAATGGGGTGCTAAGATCCCCCATTATGATTGTGTTATTATTTATTTGATTTTTAATACCTATTAATATTTGTCATATATTCATCATATATAGTTGGATGCTACCCTATTTGATGAAAATATATATATATGTATGTGTGTATGTGTGTGTGTGTGTATGTATATATATATATATATACATACATATGTGTGTGCACACACACAGTGAAATGGTAAAATAGTGAAATAGTGACCTTCTTTATCTATTTCAATAATTATTGGTTTGAAGTGCACATTGTCTACAAACACAAAAGCTACTCTTGCTTTTTTTCTTGATTCTTATTGCATGGAGTACTGTTTTCTCTCCTTTGACCTTCAGTCTATGAATTTGCTTTTGAATTAAATGTGTTTCTTATATACAGTATATTGTTGGATTTCAGACCAAAATCTTAATTCACTCTGCCAGTTATTTCTTTTGACTGGTGAACTGAGGCCATTTCCATTAATGGTTATAGCTGATATGTATTGGTTTATGTTTGTCATACTATTTTCCTGCTTTTGGTTCCCTACTTTCCTAGTCTGTTTAGTTGTTTGCCCTGAAGAGTGGTTCCTTTCTATTGCTGTTCTTGGAATTGTAGGTGCTTTTATCTCTTTCTAGAATATCTTTTAGCACTTTTTGTAGGGTTGGTTTGGTGGTCCTGAATTTGTGTAGTTGTTCTTTTTTATGGAAGCATCTCATTTCTCCACTAAGTTTGAAAAATAATTTTTCAGGGTACATCTATCTGGGTTGGAAGATATTTTTATTTCAGGACCTGAAATACTTCTCTCCAAGCACTTCCTGACTTGATGGTTTATTTTGTAAAGTCTGCCATGAATCTGATGGGCTTTCCTTTATAGGTGATCTTTTTTCTTTTCTCTAACAGCTTTTAATATTTACCTTCTTAAGATGAATTTCTGGGATCTTATGTGTCTGAGTGTAGATTTATTTTGAGTATGGCTAATTGGAGTTTTATATACCTCACTTATTGTGTGTCAGATTCTTTTCCCATACTTGCAAAATTTTCTGCTATCACTACTGCAAATGATCTCTTTATGTCATTTTCTGTCAATTTCTGCTTTTTTTATTGATACCTATCAGATTCTTATATTCTTTTCTTTACATCATCTTTCAGCTGTTTAATTGTTATTTCATGGTTCCTTGTTTTTAATGGATCTTTTCCTTCTTGATGACTAGTTGCAAAGCTGTCTTCAAGGTCTGAAAATTTATCTTCAGTTTTGTTCAAGTGGTTTTGCCAGCTTTCAGTGGAATGCTCAATTTTATGGCTATGTCTTTGAATTTATTTCATACATTCTAATTTTTCCTATATTGTTCATTCAAGCTATCCGCCACTTTTCTACGCTCCTCTATTTTCTGTCTGTGTCTTCTGTAGATATGCTGAGCCAGGCTTTCATTATGGTTGTCATTTCTTGTTCTACCTGAGAGGTTATTTCTGATCTGATTTCTTCTACAGCCTGATTGAGTTGTAGCTTTATGTTAGTTGCTATGGTTTCAGAAAATTTTTATGTATGACTTCTAATTTCTTCTATATCAATTTCCCCTGGACTTGTTCTGGGTGTTCTGGAGGTTTGATGACTCATAAAAAATGGTACTTCTTTGACCTTATCTTTAACTTCTTAGCAGTAAATATATAGACAACTGTTCCAAAGATGTAAGATGGCTTTTGACAAAATTATTGTACATAATTTCCCTTAATTTTGAAAGATAAGTGGATATAGTGTGTTTTGGATTCCATAATAATATGCTTAAAGTAGCAAATAAAGTTAATGAGATTTTGTAATTTTTCTACACAAGAAAATCACATTACGTAAAATAGAACATCTTGTGATTGAGCTTTATAAGTAAAGTCTCCTCTATAAAAACCTTAGAAAAAATAGGAATAGACGGCCTCTTCCTTAATCTGATCAAAGCCATCTACAACAAACCAACAGCCAACATCATACTAAATGGACATAAACTGAAAACTTTCACTTTAAAGTCAGGAACAAGACAAGGATGTCCATTGTCACCACTCCTATTCAACATAGTTCTGGAAGCACTAGCCAGAGCAATCAG
>PVLD010025131.1:0-24224 GCA_004027595.1 Dinomys branickii | reverse complement strand
TTCTAGTAGAGAGCTAGAAGCTATAAATAAAAAAATCCAATGGAATTTTTTGATAGAAATAGAATAACCAAAGACTATTTAATCAAGAAAAGAAAGATAAGGGAAAATAAAATATATAAAACGTAGAAAAGCAAATAAAATAGTTGATTTGAATATAAACATGTAAGTAATTACATTAACTATAAATGGCGTGAATATTCTGGAAATTACCATATGGATTAAAAGCACCACTCAACTATGTTCTGTGTACAAGAAAAATATCTTAAATATGAAGATAAAATTTTTTTTAAAAAGAAAAATATTCATATAATAATGCACTCCAAAAATATCTTGTGTACAACTGGCACAAGTGGCACACATCTGTGATTCCAACTACTCAGAAGGCTTGGGCAGGACAATCTGAAGTGGGAGCCCAGCCAGAGCAACTCAGTGAGACCCTTTCTCAAAAATAAAAGAAAATAAAGGTCTGGGAATACAGCTTGGTATTCCTTGGGTTCACTGCCTAGTACTGGGAAAAAGAAAGTATTTTTAGTAAAAGAGATGTTTTATAATGTAAGAATAAATCTTAGATTTGTATGTATCTAATAACACCTCCCAAATCTATATATCAAAATGTAACAGGAGAAAATAAAGCCATACCAATTTTAAAATAATTGCTGTAAATTTGAATGTACTTTTCTCAGTTGCCAATAAGTTTATGAACCATGTTATGTAAGTCTTCTATGAACTTGGCAACCTGTTTTTGCTTTTTCTATCAGTTGATTTGAGTTCAACATATAACAATTATGTATTTGTATAGTTATATATAGTCAATGTAATATGAGGAGAAAAAGTAAATCAAATCTGATTAATGCTAATATAATTTTCTCTATTTTTCTGTACATTTCTTATAGCTTGTTTTATGAATGATAGTGTTATGTACTATATAAATATTTATGTGCTACATCTCCATTATAAATTGAACATGTATCAATTAAGAATTATGTTTGTGAGTGGTGAAGATACTTCCTAGCACTAATTTAAGAATAATGAACTTTTTACTTTCATACATTCAAATGTCTAGAGAATGAAGGCCAGGAATAGTAAGGGAGCCCTTTAAATTAGTAATAGCTGGTCCAAGTAAAAATATCAAAGAAAAACTACTTGACTAATAAATCACAAAACAAAGGAAGTGAAAACAGAATAAAAATGAGTAATATAATGTGAATGACTTAAAACTAAGGGTTAAAATAATATTCTTTAATTTTAAAAAATGTCCAGCCAGTGCACTCTTGTTTGAAGAAACAATAAGCTGTCAATGCAAAAATATGAGAAATAAAAATAAATATGAGAAGCAAATGAAAATACTTATGGAGATAAATGTGACACTGGATATAACTATAACCTGAATGAATAATATCTGAATCCACAATCAGGAACCAGGAGAACAAGCTTCAAAAACACACACAAAATGAAATTTAAATAAGATATAAAATTATTAAGAAGGATGATAGATGTGGGATAGAGGTGAAAGAAATGAGGAATAGAAAAGATGGGAAAAGAGCCTTTAAAAATTTAATAGAAGGAAGTGTTTGTGGAATAAAAGTCTTGACTCTGAAGATCAAATTAGGCTGAGCATCTCCTAGGAAAGCTGGCAAAGTTATTGATATTCAAAGACTAATAAAGAAGCATCCCAAGAGAATCTTGGAGAAAAAGCAATTAACATACAAAAGGGAGAATAATTATGCTACTATGAGATTTCTCTACAAGATACTACTTGGTAAGATAATTGGAGGAATTCCAGAAAATAGTGTAATTATGCTAGTCCTTGAATTGACATCAGCACATTAATGATTTTACTAAAATTACACTCAGAATATTTGTGCACACATGGGTTTACTTTTCTAAGATAAGGATCAATGATTTGTACCTGATTCACACAAAGATGACAAATACATAACAACCGTAGTTCTAGAGTATGTGTCCCCATTGAAGGAATTCAGTTTCTGTCCACTCGTGGAAAGAATTTTCTTTGTCTATGAATTTATAGCAAGATTCTTTTGTAATACATGAATTTCTGTTCCAATTATATTTAAAGTTAATCAGAATAGCATATTCTGTATCATGTAGATAACCATATTATAATCCAGTACTAATGTATTTCAACATGTATGTTTGCCCTTATGCTTAAGTAACCACTTTGCACATAAAAATCATGAAGTGACAGCATTTAGGTTTTAGTATTCTGGTGAACATATCTCTTATGCTTTCTTGTTAGCTTTCCCTAGTGCTACAAATTAAAACTTCCTATTACCTACCATTGTGCAAATGATGATTCCTTTAAACAAAATTGCTTGTATTGTTCTTATGCTATTTTGTAAATGGATGCCTGTCTGTTAATATGTTTTCCTTCTTTTATTTTTAAAATAAATTTTTAAAAATAAACAACATTGAAGGGAGAAACCCTAGACTTTTTCTTTGAAAAAAACATTAATCTATGAAAGAATTCAATTTTGACTTAAGCTATGTTAAGGTTTGTGTTTGGATGTTTTTTAAAGCCTCACAGAGTTATGGGGTGGGCTTTTGGCGTGTATGATTGATCTATAGTTTAGGATTAAAATTACTGATGTGAGTACTACACCTGCCCTGGGGCAGATAGTTTGCATACAATATAAGGGAGAAAAAGAGGCTGCTTGCCTCCCTTCCTCCCTTTTGCTCTTGTTGCTTTTGCTATCTTCTGCTGCCATAAATGGTTGCCCGCTATAAATGGTTGCCCACTGCCGTGTGCCACCCTGCCTTGGAGCCAGCGAGTATAGACTGAAACCTCCACAGACTGCGACCTAAATAAATCTTTCCTTCCTTAATTTTGGGTGTTAGATATTTTATCCCAACAACAACAAAAAACAACCAAGACAAGCTACTTACTACTTTAAAGTCAGATGTTATATTCTGAAAATCACTGTGTGTTTTGGAGCAACATTCTACTTTAAATGTTTTGGGCTTACAGAAGAAGACAGAAGAACTAATATGTAAATTATCCATTCATATGATGAAAAAGCTAATTTGTAAAAAAGTCTGAAGTTCTTTAAATGGAACAAACAGTAGGAGAATCAAGTCATCATATGACATATTGTATTTAAATATATAATATCAATTGTGAGCACTAATTTAGCTTTAGCAAAATCTGTCTGCTATGTAAAATTAATGTTTAAATTTTATTACTTCTGTGATGTGCAGAATCCACTTTTTAATTTAGGTTGTATAGTTGTAAAAGGGATAATAGCATGATGAGTCCATCCCTGGGTTCACTTAGGTACACAATTATAGATCATTATCATTTTAAAGAGTTTCTGTCATTACAGTAGGTAAGCAAAAATTTACCTTTATTTTTTTAAAGTCCCAAACAGAATATTTTTGCACAAACTGGCTTTGGTGTAGGTTGGCTACAGATATTCTCTAGCTTAGGTGACTCTACCAATCTCTCGAAATGTAGGAGATTAAAAGTTAAGCCTCAGCAAATGTACCACAATATGCCCCAGACAACCAGGGATGTTCCCAAGTAAGACTATTATTCTCTTTTTCTCATCAAAACCCCAAACTCACTAATAATATGTTTACCTCGTAGAAATTAACAAATGTCTGAAAAATTACTGGTTTTCACATTTTTGTTTTGAGTTCTTTTAAAAATAGAGCATGAGGACATAATGCATAACTTAGATACTTAGTTTTGTCGTTTTGTTCTGTTTTCTTCAGCACTGGCCATAAAAGCTAGCTCCATAGCAAGCCCTTTTTAGTTTTTTGTTGTTGTTTTGAGACAGGGTCTTGCTAAATTGCCTAGCCTTGGTTTGAACTTGCAATCCTCTTACCTCAGCCTCTTAGAGTGCTGGGATTAAGATATATACTATTACACCCCACTATTCCCTTGTGTTTTGGACAGGGTACAATCTTGGTGAATCAAGAATGAGGGTGAAAGGGATTTTCGTCAAGGAAGAAAGGAAAAATCAGTATAGAGACATGCATTACTAAGACATTCACAGGTGTACAGTAACCCGATTGATTGATGATATATGTAGAATGTCTTCACAAAGGATGTGTGGAGTTAATGCTTTCCCAAAGAAAACTAGGTGTAGTTTTATTGGAAAGAGAGAAAGGGCAAACAATTTATCTCCCAGCCCCTTTCTTTGTCTCATTGGTCAAAGTTCATCCTACCTTACCCCACTGGACAGTCACTAGACAAGACAGGCTCTGTGGGTTTTGAACTATGGTTTCTTCTGAGGTAAACAGGATGGTGGCTGTGAAGAGGCACAGTCCCTGACCTCCAAAGACACTGCATGGTGCCAAGAGACAAGAAGCCTCTTGCTAGGATACAACCATATCTCTACTATCTGGGTACTATACAATTCAGGGTGCAGAAAAAAGATACCTTATATGTGTGACTGTATGTGTGTGTGTGTGTGTGTGTGTGTGTGTGTGAGAGAGAGAGAGAGAGAGAGAGAGAGAGAGAGAGAGAGAGAGGCAGATAGACAGACAGATAGACATAGACAGAGAGATGAATGGATAAAAGTGGACCTGAGTTCCAATTTACCCAACTGGAAAAAGAAATATAAATGACACAAGAGTACATTGATCAGGAAATTCTCAGCATTCACATAAAAAATCAACTTAAATCAAGAGGTTGCAGCTTGAGCACGAGATTACCACAGGTGGAGTAATCTACACAGGTGTAAGTTTGAAAGACATCATGGTATGACCTTTGTAGTTGAGATTTCTAACCAAACAATCCTATAGTTTATTATCTCTCACTCCACTTTCTCTGATTCAGCCAGTTCCCAATCCTTGACTGTGGGATTTTTCTGACCAGCAGAACGGAGCACAGATTATATTATGCTAGTTATAAAGATGAAGCTCAAGGGGATTTGCATGCTTGTGCTTCACCTTTTGGAACACTGGCCAGCAGCCTGAAGCAGGATGAGACCACAAAGGAGAGATGACCTGTCCAACATAATGCCATCTAAGAAAAGCCAGCCCCTAGTTAGCTAACAAATGTGTGAATGACTCCAGCAGACACCAGGAGGCTCAGAATTATTTGCTCATAAAGTGGTTTTTATCTGACATCATCAAGCTTGGGGCAGTTTCTTACATGGCACAAGGTATTGATATGTTTGTTATTTGAAAAGTAGCTCCCCCATTTGTTATGGGGCTAATCATCTTGCAGGTTTATGATTAACTAAAGTGTTGGCTTCCGAGGTGAAGTATTTTTGAAGGGAAAAGCACCCACCAGAAATTTCAACTGGCATTTTAGTATGTGCTGTCCCATGACTTCAGATAAAAATTTCCCATCCCTAATTATACTTTTACTTTCTAGCAAGAAAAAGTTAATGTACAGAAAAACCATTCTTTCTGAGGATTCAAAAAGTTATACTCTTTACAAAACATATAATCCCTTTCTCTTCTTTCAATATCTATAAATATTTTGGAACGATAGAGAAAACAATTATTGACACATCTAATCAATAAAAAGCCAACCATTAATCCTAATCCCATGACCATACTCAGAGCCAAGAGACTTGGAAATTCTTCATTGTCATTCAAATCATATCTGATCTGAGAAGCCCAGTTAAATTGAAGGTCCTATAAATGAAAAAAAGTTGGCCAAACATGCTTTGGTTACAACTAGTATGTTAATTTTAAATAACACATTATCCTGTTGCAGTGGAATTTTAGGTCAGAAATGCCAAGAGAATTGATATACCTCAGACATAAATAAGACGTTTTCTGCGTAAACTGGCTAGTAACTATGCTTTAGAGAAAATATAAGAATAAAGGATAGCCCTTTTAAACTCTGGAAATTCTATACAGTGTTCTGTCAACAGGGAGACAGAATGCCCATACTGTGGGATCAATCTCTATTGCTTCATAGTGGAGCTCTGAAAATTAATATCTGTAAAGATTCCTAGACTGAAGAAATGAAAAGTATATGGCAGATAAGATGATGAGTACTTTCAAAAAGTATTATCTCTATTCTTTAGAAATAGAATTTTAAAAGATTTTATTTCTTGTCATATAAAGAACAAAGAACACTATGAGAAAAGAAGCATGTGGCAGTTCTATGAATACATTTATTTGTTGTCCTTTTGCTATTTGTCTTCTGGGTCAGCTTTTAGTCATGCGAATGATGATAATATATGCCCATGGAACAAATGGGAAGAGGTAAAGTCAGCCCATATAATTTCCTTTATTACACTGGTACCAAGCTTTCCATTTAAAAGCAAGTTTTCTCACAACTGTGCACCTTGAGATCAGTCTATTATACACCAGCTTCAGTGAAAACGAAGGAATGGCTATCCTCTGGATAGAAAAAAGTCAATTAACGGAGCGACCTGCAATTCTTAGCCATTACTAATCTTTCCACATAGCCTCAGCAGGATTCTTTTTACAAATGCATACTTTCACCCACCATTATCCCAACCTCCCCACCAAATGGCATCCTGTAGTGCAGTGAAAAAAATCAAGAAAGTAAAGAGTTTTCTATATTCCGGTGGTTATTGATATATTTTTCTGGAAGGCAAAAGGGTAATCCTTTAGAAACAAACAGATTTCTTTCTAATAAGTGACTATTACTATGAAATAAAGCTATTTTCTGCAATATATACTGTCTTTTAAAAATAGCTAGTTTGGAAGAATATGTGCACGTGCATGCCTGTGTGTGTGTGTGTGTGTGTGTGTGTGTGTGTGTGTGTGTGTGTGTGTCTAAAGAGAGAGAGCACTGCATAAATATTCTACAATATGTTAGTGGAAAATAGAGACACTGAAACCTTAAACAAAACTTCATCCAAATGTTTTTGCATACTGTGTTGCTTTTCAGAACAGACCAAAGAAGTTATTATGATAGTGTAACCTCTTATTAGGTCCCTCAAAATCAGAGGCGCTTCATCCTTGCAAAAGCACAAAAGCAGAAATGCAAGCCCCCCAAAAGTTTAAGGTACAGTTTAAATAGTGACATATCAAATAATACTACGTGAAAAAATTTCACTGGTAATCTTGTGAAGCTCAAAATACACAATTTATGGGGAATGCAATTATTTAATAAGAAAAACCATTGATGTTCATTCAATAAATATTAATGACTAACTACTATGTCCCAAGTACTTTTCTAGGCACTGAGCATATTGTGAGTACATGATTAAGCCCTTGCTCTCCAGAGGTTGCATTTTAGAAGACAGAAACAGGTGGCAAGTTAGTAAGCTGTTGGTGTGGAGACACTCTCCTGTAATTTCAGCTTTCAGAGAGGCTGAGGCAGCAGGATCAGAAGGTTGAGCTAAGCCTGGGTGACCTGATAAGAACTAAGGCTGTAATATGGGTCAGTGTGAAGGCCCTGGGTTCAATTCCCCACTACTGCTAAATAAATAAAAACTAAATAAATAGGTAACTAAAATGAAGTCCGGATGAGATAAATAAAAATATAGCAGCATAATGTGACAGTGACTGAAGCACTCTGGGGTAAGGAGTGGCTTCTTTCTATTGCATATTAAGACAAAGCTGTGGTGAGCAGGTGACATTTGCTTCGGGGCTTAAATAATAAGAAAGAGCCAGTCATCTGAAAGCCTGCAGCTGACTTCTAAGGAGAGGAATAACAAATGCAAAGCTCAAAGTTTGAAAGAAACTTGGCATGATCAAAGGTCAAAAATGTTTGTATGTCTGGAGTTGGTGGGCTGGGACTGACTCATATTGTCTCTTGGATATCATGAAAAGAATAGGGATTTTATTCCAACATTGAAATTTATGGATGGGTTCCATTGAGGCTAACTATAATATGACTGATATTTTTAAGAAGAATGATCTGACAGTTTTATTCACAGGAATGGAAAGAATGAATGCAGAAAGGTGTTGCAATAGAACAGAGGAGAGAAGATGGT
This sequence comes from Dinomys branickii, assembly GCA_004027595.1. NCBI lineage: Eukaryota > Metazoa > Chordata > Mammalia > Rodentia > Dinomyidae > Dinomys > Dinomys branickii. The sequence goes on along the minus strand of PVLD010025131.1, from coordinate 16,329 downwards.
GATTTGCTCCAGGGTGTTGTCTATGGAAGTGCTTGTGCTAGAAATGAAAAGGGTAGATAGTCTGGGGCACGTGGTGGCACTAGATTTGATATGGTCATTAAGAAGAAGGGGATGGTGAGTGTGACTCTTGCACTTCGGGTTTGCAGTATTCAGTAAGGGAGGGGAAACTGGCAGAAGATGAAATACGGGGTGGTAGGGTAGGTCCTGAGTGCTATCGTGAACTGGTTGAATTTAAGATCTCTATGATTTTGCACTGAAGAACCTGCATAAGCAGTTGGATATGGTGGCCTGGGGCTCAACGTGTAAGGCTGGGTAACCCAGACCACCCGATATGATGACCCCTGTCCCTGGCTACAATACTGCCACCCACAGCAGGGTCCTAGGTAGCATCAATCAGTGCCCATGTCTAGTGGACTCCCATAGGCCTTGAACAATTGTCTATAAGCCAGAAAATAAATCCTTAGGGATCAAGGTTCTCCAAGTAAGACAATATGTATACTAAAGTTTGACATTGTCAGGGCTTTGGATATTGATTAGGTGCTATCTTTTTCTAAGAGATCATTCTCAAACTGAACTTTTTCCTTCCAACCTATCAACCTCTTTCTCAGCGTTTTTCTCCTCAGTACTGTGAGAAGTACAAACCTCTTAGGCCGCCCTTCCATATGCAGCTTTGTGTGTGTGCTGATCTGATTTCCTCTCCTGGATGTCCCTGATTCTCAGTACTGCAGCCTCTGAAACACATTGTCTGTGGTATGGTTTAGTTCTAAAATCTCACCCAAAAGTCTCATGTTGAGAAGTGGGGGTTTTGGAAGGCATTTGGGTCATGGGACTGCTATACTCATCAGTGGATTTATCTATTATAAATTCATATCTAAATGTGCTATAGGTCCCTGGGGGAGTGACCTGGAAGGGAATATTTGAGTCCACATATCTCCCTTTAGCTCTCTGCTTCCTGGCTGCCATGGGGTGACCAGCTTTACTCTGTTATTATTATTTTTTTTGGTACTGGGAATCGAACTCATGACCTCACACTGGTGAGGCAGGCGCTGTGCCACTGAGCTGTATCCCCCGCCCTATCAGCTTTACTCTGTCATGTCCTTCCACTACACTAGCTCTGTCTTGGAACCAGCCACCCATGCATGGATGGAATCTTCTCAAACCATGAGCCAAATACTGTACCCCTCTCTTCCTTTAATGTATGAGGGTTGAGTCTTTTGTCCCAGGGACAGGAAAGTGACTCAAGCATATGTTCTGCAGAGTCCTTTGAGTGCTTTACTTCACCTCTTAATGTTCTCTTCATTTTCTGTCCTAATTGTAATCTGTCTACTGAAGACAGTGAAGTTTCCTTTGAGCGCGCACTGAGGATTGAATCTAAGGCTCTTTTTCTACTTGGTTTTGAGACACGGGCTTGCTAAGTTGCCCAGCCCAGCCTCAGAGTGGGATCTTCTTGCCTTAGCGTCCTGAGTGCCCTCTGTGTGCCTCCATGCTTGATTCTTTTATGGCCCTCTTAAATGCTATTTGGAGGACCTTGAGGTGAGACAAGTGTCCTTGTTATTCACAGATTTTACCTCCATTCTCCATCAAAAACCCATGAAAGATTTTTAATTGCCATCACTCATCCTTCACAATCTTCAGCTTGTTCTCTTAGCAGTCATCATATACTGTGCTCCTGATGAGTCAGCCTCGTTCACGATGGGGGCTATCTTCAGTCTTAACTTCACACAGCACCAACTCTGATCATCACCTTCGATTTCCCACTTATTACCCTCCTTCCAAGTATTCTTAAATCCTGTGAAGACTCCTAAGCGCTAATCTAGTGGACCCTCATCAATGCCTAGCAAGTGTGCCTTGTCTTGGTTGTAAAGCTTCTGGGCTATTCTTTGAGATATCTACTTCCTACTTTCTCTTCTCTCCTTAAATATTCCAGTACATTCACACTCTGTTTGATTCTTATCACATCTACAACCTCTTCTATCAAAACTGAGTTTCTCCTCCACCTGTACAGATCAATGAATAATAATAACCACTATGTTTTTACACTAAATGTCTTCCTTTGTAACACCTGAGATCTCTGCTCTGGAAATTATCCCTTCTCTATGGGATCATTCCCATCATCATGTGAACTTGCCATAAAATTGTCCATAGTATGTATAATGTTTGCAGTCTTAAAATACCCTGTCATTACCTCATGTCTCCTGTAGCGATAATACCACTTTCTCCCTCCTTTTATAACAAAACTCTGCAAACTATCTGTACTTAATGTCATAAATTCCTCACTTCCTTTTCTTTCTCTAATACATTCCAACCAAAATCTTTCTCCTGCCATTGCTTAGAAATAACTCTGTCTTGTCATGGTGATCAGAATTCCACATCACCAAGTCAAGTGCTCCGTTATTTGCCTTTATTTTGCACAAATGTTTATGAACATTTAATAGGAGTGACCATTCTCCTCTTTTGAAAATACACTCTTCACTTGGCCTTTGAAGGGCTGTGTCCTGGCTTTCCTCTCATATGGCTGGCAAGTCCTTTCTCATCACTCTTTCTTTCATCTCTCTTGCTGATATCTCCTCCTCTTCCCATTTCTTCCAATTTTCCCATTTTCATTTTACAGACTGACTTAAGAGATAGATGATGTGGGAAAAATCCTGGCCTTGGGCTCACAACAAGCAGAATGGCTCATGAAGACTATTAGAATATCCTGCTCTAACCATACTTCTTTGACATTCTGGCATGAACCTGAAAAATATACTCCTTCCCCCTTTCATATTTCCTTGACATTTGGCACATGTCTGGGGATCATGTGCTCTAACTGCTTTAGAGAAACCAAAAGTAACCCCACGATCATTATAATGTCATTAGCAGTATGGTTTTAATCCCCTTAGTGGGTTTTGGCAGCCAAGCTGCTTGCTGGTTTTGCCTATACTAGTAAATATTCAAACACTCCCCTTCCTGAAACAAGAATGGACACTCTCAAGTAATTGAAAATAGTCCTATTAGGTGCCACCCCGGACCCCAACACCCTGAAAATTCCCAATAAATACCTTTAAACATGAAGCAGATGGGGCTGCTCTGAGTCAAACCCACTCTTGAGTTTTCTCATTGTCCCACTCACACTATAAGCTTCTGCCTTTCTTGGTAATTCTCTGTGTTCTGCTAAACTTTTTGTTTGGGATTCAAAGAGGCTGCATAGTGGTTGCTATTGAACCAACTGTCCAATAACGGTGCCTCTTATCTTTTTCGCCTTCAGTCTTTATGTGAATTTGGCCAGGCTTGAGGCTGTGAATGTCACTTGTGTGGCAATGATTTTCAAGTTTGTCTTCAGCCCGGAGTGCCTGTTTAAACAGCAAAGTTGTATATCAGCGTTCAACTACCCATGTGACATCTTTAATTCAACAACAAAAGGAATGGAGCTCTTAACCTATCACTAAGCAAGCTTTTAGTATTTGTCTCGAAGCCCACACATGCTATGTGCAGTCTTCCTCATTTCTGCTAACGGCACCTACATTTTTCCAGTCGCTTAAAACTTAGGAGTGTATCCTTGACTCTTTCTTGAAGTCGCTATGCACATCACCCCTTACGCAGGCGCTACCAGCTCTGCCTTCAAAATATGCCCTCTTGCTGACTCCCGGCACTATTGCTATCCTGGGCCAAACCATTAGCTTTATTTGGCTTCCTCAATGGACTTCTTCTTTGTCTTTTCATTTTGTCTTCTATAGCATAGCCACACAGATTTTTTTTAAAAGTCTAAGTAAGATCATGTCACTGCCCTGCTCAAAATTCTCTCATGGTTTCCCATCACACATAGAAAATAATCACAGTTCCTCCCTGGGCCTGGAGAAGTCGCTGCCTAGCTTTCTGACTCCACCCCTTTATCACTCTGCTCTTTTCTCATTGGACTCGCATCTTCTTGTAACCACTTGAATGTGGGCAATCTGAATGCATTTGTGCCTGAAGGTTGTTCTATTTGCTACACGTTGTTCCTGGAATGCTTTGCCTCTATATGTTCTCATTCTTGTTCTTTCTCTTCAGGTAAAATATCTACTCAGAGGTGGCTTGCTCAGAGGTCTTCTACTAACATTAGTCACCAATTGGTTATCCTACCTCACACCATTCTTCATTATCTTACCTTGCTTGAAAGTCTTTATAAAACTGTCACCAGCTGTGACTACTTGATTCATTTCTCAGTTTTGGCTATCTCTTTCCTCAGCCCCATCAAGTTAGAGTTTTTATCTTTTTCTCAGTGCTGGATTCTAATTAGAGTCTTGATAGTATCTGGCAGCATAGACACAAACGTTTGCGTGTGTGTGTGAGCAAATACATTAGCTATACAATCAATAAATTACTGACTGAGTGGAATCAGAGAAGTCCACAAGAAGAATGAAGTTTTGGAGAACCTACTGTCTTTGCAATCTTAACTGCTGTGGTTTATATCTAGATGCCCCCCAAAGCCTCATGCACTCCCAGGTGAGATTTGAAGGAGGTCATTAGATCACAGGGGCTTGGTGCTCATCAGAGGATTGGCCCACTGATGAGTTTACAGCTAAATGTGAGGTTGGGAAGTGTAACCTGTTCAGAGGAGGTGAGTCTTTTGGCTTGGGAAAGTCTATATTCTTCCTTGTCCCCGATTTTCTCTTTGCTTCCCACCACATTGTCATGAACAGTTTCTCCTCTGTAGTGCTCCCTGACATACCACCTTGCCTTGGAGCCAGCCAACTATGGACTGAAACCTCTACAAACTGTGAGCTGAAATAAACCTTTCTTCCTTAAAACTGTGCATGTTTGATATCACATCTCAGAGATGAGAAAGTAACTAAGACATTGGTTCAGTATCCAGGTAGAAATGTGTAGAAGAAAATTGTCAGTTCTCGAATTTGAGAGAATTTTCAGTGAAAAATAACTGAAAAAATAGTCATTTAAGTGTCCTATTGCTATTGTAAGAAATCGCTACAAATTTAGTGGCTAAAAGTAAGACAAATGTATTACTGTAGTGTCTAAAATGTCATTGGTATAGGCAGAGCTGTATTTTCTCTGGAAGCTCAAGGGGAAAATCCATTTCCTTGTTTTTTCCCCAACATTTACAGTCCACTCACTTTCCTTTGCTGTGGTCCCTTCCACAATCTTCAAAGCTAGCGATGCACTGTCTTTAAATCTATTTCATCTTTCACCTTTGTGTCTGTTATCACATTTCCTCCTCTGACTTTGAGCCTTCTGTTTCTCTCTTGAAAAAATCCTTGAGATTGCATTAGGTTACCTGGATAATCTCAAAGTTATATTCCATCTCAATATTAATAATATAATCACAACTGCAACATCTCTTTTGTCATATAAAGTAACATTTGCAGGTCTTAGGGATTAGGTCCTAAACACCTTGGAGGAGCCAGTATTCTGTCTAGCACAGAAGTTAATGAAATAAATTCATGGATTATTCACAGGAAATAGAAAGGCATGAAGTAGACTAGTCTTCAGATGGATGCAGAAAGTACTGAAATATTATAATGCTATGGAAACAAGGAGAATACAAATTGACAAGAAAGAAAGATTGGTCCACATAGTCAAATGCCAGGAAAGCATTGTCAAAGGTAAGAAGAAAAGGGAAGTTTCCAGATTTGATAATTAGGACATCACAGATGGCTTTCCAGAAAATTATTTCATTCAAGTTTGGATGGAGGAAGCCAGATTCTAAGTAACAGGTAAATTAATGAGCAGTCTTGTCTAGCAAAATTATGTATTGTATCTAATGTTCTTTTAAATTGTTATTTTCTTATTCCCTTTAATGATTTGATCAATCTATTCTTACATCTGATAATTGTAGCAACTTCACCGAAGATAACAATATGTAACAATGACTGTTAATCCCTATCATTTGGTTTGAAACCCTGTATCATTTTTAATGTCCTTACATTGTTTTGTTTGTATTTTGCTATTGTTCTCTTTTATACTATTTTCTTTAAAATAAAAATAAAAACAAAAAGAATAGATGTTAAACTTCTTCCTATTAAGAGAAATGACTTGGTGATAGCTGTTATGGTAAGTAGAAGTTGAAAAGATTATTCAGTGCAAGAAACAAGGTGATCATTCTGCTAATATTTCTTTTTCTAAGGAGAATCCAAATCTACACTTCAGCATGAAGTAACGTGCAAGAACATAACTGAGTCCGTGGCATGGGGAGAGGAAGAGCTGAGCAAGAACACTGGTTCACACCAGCTTAAAAGGTCACTGCCTTGTAAGGGTACCCTGTGGACATATTAGCTGTAAACCGCCCCTGATTCAATGTAATGGATTTGAAAGCTGATGGCTTGCCAAATTGATTTAGAAGATGAATTGCTGCTGAAGGTGAGTCGAGCATTTGAGTTCTGAGTGTAAATGGACAAAGATTACAGGAACCATCCTCCAGCCTGTCAGTCTGCTACTAGGCTCCTGCCCTTCTCTTTTCTCCCCCATTCTACAACCTCTCATTGCCAGGGGGAGGGCCTGGGATGGAAGAATGGGAAAACAAATGGGGCCAAGGAAGCCCAGAGGTAGAGACCTTTTTGTAATGAAAATGTCACTGAATAAACAAACACGGTCTATTTTCACTGTAGTTAAAATCCAAAGTTTTCCTTTGGTCCCATATTAATGAAATTCAGATGCGAGCATATGTGGTAACACAGTTGTGCAGATAGGCCCTTCCACTTGTCAACTGTATTATCCAGAGAGCTGCTTAACTTCTCTGAGCCCTATTTTCCTCATCTGTAAAACTAGAGCAGTAATGGCTAATTCAAACTTCACAGATGAACTAACCTGAAAAAGGAGATGTGATAGTAATGACAATGATTTCAAATAATAACTGCCACTGGGAAGAGCAAGCAGTCATAAACACTTCATACATCTTAGCTCATTTATTCTTACAACAATCTCATGGGCTGTGTATTGTTTTAATCCATGTTTTATAGATACAGGCTCTGAGGCACGGAAAGGTTACAAGCCCAGCCAGTGAGTAAAAGAACTAAATTAGTGATTGCTTCACAAATAATGATGAAAAATGATGAAGATAATGATGTTGATTTTAAAATAAAATGTCCAGAGCTCGGGTAGACAGAACTTGTATGAGAAAATAATTACCTTTAATCTTAAGAATTGCTTGGAGTCTTTTGAGTAAATAATTATATTTTCAATGATAGATCCTTTCAATTCACTGATATGCTACCTCTTTCCAAAAAAAGAATCCATTTTTGATATTTTCTGTATTCCTTTTGTAAACTTTTCTTTTGTGACATTTGTATCACATTGGTCAAAAAACTACTAGTGTTCATCTGCAAACAAAACATTCCAAAGCCTGAAAATGGGCATTTGTCATGGCAATGGGCTTTTCAATCCATAAAACCCTGTACTTGATCCATCTTTTACCATGGCATTCTCCTGTTTGTAAAATGCAATAGAATCATATAATTCCTATAAAAAATGAGAGTTACTCAGTGAAGATACCTTATTTCTAAAGAGGTCACAGCAAGAACCAACATGAAATGGATCTTGGAAACCAGACTGAGGAATAAATAAACATTAAGTTCGCGTTTACTTTTCTTACCAACTAGGTCTGTCAAAGGATAAAACTATAATAATTTAGTTTTAGATCTTCACTCACCTCAATTTTTGATTTGGGAATTGGGCAATGCTTCATTCCCGGAAATAGAAAAGTGTCCCAGTAACTTGAGCAGAGGGACTTGGTTTGGTTTTATAGACAGAAAAAGGCAGATAGAAAGAGCAGCCCAATCATTTAAAAGTTATTTTCCTTGTAAAGCAGAAAAAAGGGAGACAGAAAAATAGAAAAATAGCTGATTGGTTAACATCAGGTAAACAGGTTTCTTTTTAGATGTGTAAGGATCAAGGCAGAGGGAACATTACTATCATGCCAATTCAAACTGGCCTGTTGAGGAAATTGGACTGCCATTTCTCTAATCTTGATTTCTCAGACAGTCAGATAAACAACTTACTTTCAGTTTGCTGGTGTGGAACGTTAGTGTGAGTGATTCCATTTTTATTTTTAGCCTGGTCTATTGGGGCCTAGTGCGGGAGCTTAGTCCAAAACAATGACCATCAGTAATTTTTATTTAACAGATATGTTAATATGGTTATGGCCCGAATTTAAGCAATCTGTCTAGAAAAAGATGCAAAAGTCTATGTCTTCATCAACCAGAAGTTGACCCGCTTTTAACCCCATGAAACCATTAATTCATATCAGGAATAGAAGCTGTGATTATTTTTCCTGTCTTTGCTGAACCAGCCAGTATTATCCCTTCACTCACTTTACTGTTTTACTACTTATGTTCTTAGAAATGTAAATACTTCAGCTACTAAGTTAAATAACTGCTGTTTTTCCTACTGGTTTGTCTATAATATTTCTTTCAAAGTCAGCATTGCCTCATGGGTTATTTGGCTCCATGTAACAGAACACTTAACATTTTATTGTCATCCGTATACAACGTGTATCAAAGAAAATCCAATGCAGGATGTGGAGTTGCAAGCTGGAAGGTCAGGCAAGATAGTTCCTTCAGTATAAAACACAGTAAGTAGCATAGTTACCAGAAATCCATTTCCTGGAATTAAATATGAAACATAAATAGAAGCAGTGGTGATAATCATAGCCATAGGGATAATTATAAAAATAAAACAGTGATCACCAGCACAATAACTTAATGTGAAATAAATCATTTCACAGCGAACATGTAAGCATTGATTGAATAAAAGGGGAGCGATACAAATTAAGTAGGGTTAAGAAGAGAACATGAGCTGAAATCAAATGGAATGAAATAATAATTTTGTGGGCAGGAGAGATGAGAGATTTCTGGCAGGCGGGCTGGATGGTGGAGTGGAGTGGGAAATTCTCAGCAACAGTGTAACACCGGGCTGTATTAAAGAGGGGGCTAGTTCAGAAGAGGCTTTGGTGGTGGTTGGTGTAACTGTTTACGTCCAGTAGATACTTAGTAAATGAGTTTTTACAAAGACAGGAAAGTGTAAGTAGAACAAGGATTCTTTACCAAAATCAGTGAGGAGGCCCAAGTGAGTTGCATATGAAGAAGGATATACACATTAGGGGACAAAGCTATAGCAAATGTTCCTTTCAGATGTAGCCCTGAAGAAGATAAAAGACCTGTAAGCAATTTGTACCACAGGCTACTGGAACTCTTCTCTAGTATCACGTGATTTGTGTATGGGGAAAGGGATGAAGCCAGTTGAGCATTCTGAGTGATTTTAGCTTTGCTCCTGTAAGAGAAAATCATGATGGCCTGGAGATTTGGAGATTGTTATGGCTTGTAGCTAAATGTCCCCCAAAACCCTCATGTGGTCATAGGCGGAGCTTTTCCAATGTGGCTGAATCTTTAGTGTGTGATGTTGGGGTCAAGGATGTGATGCTGGAATCAACTCATGGTGCAATGTTAGAATTAAGGGTGACCCATCCTGGGTGTGAGTGCCACCCACCTTAAGTCTGGGTAGGCTGGATGGAATACAAGGTACAGAAAGAGGACTGCTGTGGTCGGTGCTTGTTGCTTTCTGCTTTGCTATTTTGTTGCTTTGCCGTATTCTGCCTACCATGAACTGTTCCTCTTCTGTGATACCCTTCTGCCATGCTACCCTGCCTTACAGGCAGCCAACTATGAACTAAAACCTCTACAAACTGTGAGCTACAGCAAACCTTTCCTCCTTTAACTTTGGGTGTTGTGTATTTTGACTCAGCAATGAGAAAAGTAACCAAGACAGAGATGATATAGAACTGGTTGAAAAAAATGGAATTGAGGGCATTGGGAATATGCTACAGTGGTTGTCACATTAACTGGGACAGAGTTAAAGAAGCCAGTGGCTTTCCATTTCTTGGATTTTGTCCCAAGTGAGCTATCAATTATCTCCAGGGTTTCAACTAATGAACTGAAAAGGGGAAGGAAAAGGTGGAAGAAAAAACGGAGAAATAGAGAGAAAAGTGTGAAAATAAAATGCAGAAACAAAGTTCCAAAGTGAAACTTTTAGTTGATGCACAACTTTGAAAGATAACACTTGAGTCAGAACAAAGGAAGGAAACATAAGTTTCAGTTAATAAACTCAAAATACAATTCTAAACATAACCTTGAAGACATAAAGCTTCTGAGTAGACTCATCATTTTCTTATTTTAAGAAAGCACCAATTTAGTGGGCTTTGAGGTGAATCTGAATGATGTACTTAGGAATGACACAAAAGCTCTCGTTTTCTTCTTTTGGTTTTCCACAGATTACACTGATGAGCTCCTTTCTAACAATGAGAGGAATTACTGCATCCAACAGTAGCTAAGTCCCTGTTATGTGTAGAAAACACAGGGATGTTCTGCACGGAGATGCATGGACCAACATCCTTGTTCTGTTACCTGAGAAGTGGGCCATAAATACGTTCCTTTGTCTTCTGCCTTCCTATTGGGCTTTGCCAGGGATGGAAGATTGAGGGGAGGAAGGAAAGCAAGGTTTGAAGTTTATGTTCTTACCTTTCTTCAGCTTTTCTCTGTCAGCAGCTATTACACAATTCTCTAGGTCCCCAGATCTTAGGAACAGTTTCCTTTCTAAGACCCTTCAGGCTAAAGGCAAATGACGAGTAATGGGCCCAGACCCCCGAGACAAGTCCTAGGTATTGTGTCATCCCGTATGGGTTCCCTCTACCCTGCACACCATTTAGCAAACTAAATGTTCCTTAAATATTTTAACCTTAGCAAGCCATCTCTTTCCTGGTGGGACTTTGATATCATAAGAGAGGCACACATGTAAGATTTTCTATCCGAGAATATTGGTCGTTAATTTTACCAAAGAAATAATGAAAGAAAATTTAGAATATCAAATGAAATAAAAAATATTCTCCCCTCAACAGCTGTACATACTATAAATCATCATTGCTTTAAGTGAAAAATAGAATACAGTTTAATTAATAGTTCCAGTGAAAGTTATTTAATTAGAAGTTTAATTGCATAGGATTGATTGTGGTAAAGCCAGATTGAAAGAAAGTTCTGAATTATAGAATTATATATCTATTATTCTCTGTATGTAGACACACAGGGATTAATGACTAACCTTATATTCTAAAATAGAGATTCATCTACATAGTTTTCAATTTTAGTGAAAATTACTCCTTGGTTCCAATTCTGTCAAACACATGTTCCCAGTCATTTTTAATGTGGTAAACATTTTTCTCTAGTTTTATTCCTATCAATTTTGCTGCTGACATTCTATCTATAATTAACAAACTTCATCAGAGCTGTACATGATTAGGTATTATGAGGAGGATTTAAAAGTTTTACATTTACCCACACACGGTGGCTCAATGCTTATAATCTGAGCACTTGGGAGGCTGAAGCAGGAGGTTCACAAGTGCAAGGTGATCCCGAGATAATAGCGAGAACCTGTCTCAATAAAATAACAAAACAATAACAACAATAAAGGTTTGTGTTCAATTCTTTTAAGGATTAATTGGAAGTGACATTATCTTTGGTGTGGAATTTTCAAAATGATGTGACATAGATAGTAAGTAAGTTCTATATATTTGGAAAGAGTTTGAATGTCCATAATTCGATCTTGTGTGGAGAATTAGAACTGCACAAGGATCTGAGATCCGATGGTGACTTCAGTCATTTATTTTTGTACTCACATTTTCAGATCTCTACAACTTTTGGGCTATTTGTTATTGGAAAAGTGATTTCAGTTCCAGATCACGGTTTCTTCATTTAGAAAACAGGACCCACATTAAAGGGTAATTAGGAAGATAAGCAGGCTGGGCTGGCTCCCAATAAGTAGTAACATCAGACATTATTCAGTAGAAATTTGCTGAAGGACCAATTTCTGCATCTACTGTATGCATATAGCACAAGCAATTTCAGGGATCTCTCTACATTTTTATTCTTGTTATGTGAATTTGGTGGAAACCAAGTTGTTCTGTGCTAGTATCATCTTTCAGACCTGAGCAGGCCCTGAAGGGGATGGATTTCTGTATCTGTTTCAGTCATTGCAAGGGCAGCAATTCAACATGCAGATGTTCTGAAATGAGGCATTCATTTATGAACATTATGAACTAACTAACTGTTTTTACCTTAAGCTACTTATAAAGTAACCTTCAATTAAAAAAAATTCAGTATTGAGATTAGGATGAGGGGAAAAGATGGTGTCAAGAAGGTAGATACTTTGGTTCTAGAAAGGTAAATGTCTAACTTATCTGATATATCTCTAGTAAGATGAAAATAGACTGGCTATGTTTTTCTCTTGTCAGATTTAAAAAGGAACCTTTTAGTAAGAGTGGGTGTATTGAAGGCTTATAATAAGGATGGGACCCGATAAAGGTGGTAGAGAGTGATGGATTTTCAGAGGAGCCAAGAACTGAGTTGAAAATTCACAAATCTTATCACAGCCTCTCTTCAATATTAAGGTAAATTAAACCCAAATAATGTGTGCTAGGTGCAAGTAAAATGAGTAGGGTTGTCGTCAAATAGGAAAGTAAATACATGCTGAAATAAGTGATAAAGCAGATGAGATTACCAGACATCACTGAGGCTCTACCCTGATCTTCTCTGATCCCTTTTACCATTTCCAGGAGCCTCTCTCCAGTTTGGAAATGGTTTTGCTTGTAAGGACCCACAGCCTACATGTTCTTCTGAGATCCATTATATTGGTTATTAAGCCACCCCGGCTTAGCACATTGAATGCCTAAAGTACCTAAGAATTTATATCCCAAGAAAGAGGTGCTTAGTCAATGACTGGAAGCATGGGGGAGGTTCTAGTTCCCTTGCTTTAGGTGAAGAGATACTGCGAGGTGTGACTGACACTCCGGAGCTCTCCTGTGGGAATGCACTGAGGCTGAGCTTTGCCTGAAATGTCCCATTTTGCTGGCTTCTCCTCACTGCTAGCCTTCCCCATTCCCTTGCCAGTGTTTGCTGGGAGCATTTCCTTCAAATCACTTGCACACAAACCTTCATCTTTGGGAATGTTTGTGGAGAACTCCACCTAGGTAATAAGGGTATTTAAAGAAATTGATGAGAATACTGAGGGGAGTCAGAAAATTTGAGATGAGAATGCTTCAGGAAAGAAATAACACTTGAGTTGGCCTTTCAGTCATAAGCAAGCTTTCAACAGAGAAACTGAAGAAGAGGAAGTATGAGGAAAAAGCCATTAATGTACTAACCCACCGTGAACAGCAAGTTTAGGAATAAGAATATGGCCTATAGTCATTCATTCCATTTTCTCATCCTTGCTCTTTTTTTTATGCGGTGCTGCATGGGTAACTTACTTGATCTCTATGTGCCTCCATTTTCTAACCTACAAATTAGAAATAATTATACCTGCAACTGGGGATTTTTTTTTTATCAGGATTGAATGAAATAGCATGTGTGCACTTAGCACAATGTCTGGCACAAAATAAATATTACATAAAAGCACTATTTTTGTTATTGTTTTGATTCATAAGAGTAACGAGTGGGAGATATAGAACATAAGCCCTCTTAAAGAGGTAGATTGTTGAGGTGTATGTATATCTTGATGAAATGTTTTGAACTTATTTTTCCTTTTAGTTTTGGCCACTAGAAATTCTTTAAACATATACATTTGAGGCATGCCATAGGTTTCAGGTATTTCCACTTCTTGGAGGAAAAAGATATGTTAAGGGCTCAGGTTACCCTTCCCTATGTAGGATTCTCTTGGAGCAGACCCACAAAGGTCAGGGTCAGATGAGCCACAAATTGGACTTTATTAGTAGCTTAACAGTTGTTCACAAAGTATCCAAGAATGAATCTTTCAGGTAAGACCCATATTTAAAAATCGGATTTGAGCCTAAGACTAAAAGGGAACTTCCTCACCTTCAATTTAAAACCTGATCTTGATATTCAACTGCTTAGGTGGTCCTACAGAAATACGAATGGTGCATAGTATAAACTTTAGATCTTTTCACTAATTTAATGCAATACCTGAACACCAAGTAAATATTTTCTATTTTGTGGTACTGGGGATTAAACCCAGGGCCTTTTCTCTGAGCTCTATCCCCAGCACTGTTTTATTTTGTGGACTGAGAACCTTACTTAGAGGCTGCAGAGACTGAAGTAGGAAACGGGGCACAGAGCTCAGGAGGTCTAACCTGGCAGATGGAGACACCTGCAGAAAACCACAAGTCAATGAAACAGTAATCAGGCACAATCATTTTACAGGCTGCATTTACTCCCATCAATTTCTAACCAGTCCCTGAAGAGAAGGCACAAAATCTTTGAAAAAATTAAGGTTTTCACAGAGGGCCTCCCTAAGAGGAAGTCTTTATATAAACAGTTCCCGAAAAAGGCTACAGAAAGAGGACTGACATGGAAGTACATTCCTACACACATTCCTACACCCTAGGTCAAGGCTGATAAGAAGAAGCCAGGGAGTACAGTCATCCAGCCAAGGGTCTCCCATATGCTGGGCAAGTGCTCTATCACTGAGTTCTATCTCAGTCCCAGCCCAAAATATACCTTATTTTTTTTTCCTAAATGAATACTTCTATGACTTCTCCTGAAGATTGACGTTTTTTGCATTCTACACATCTCCTGTCCCCCTCCTAGACAGCCAAAATGAAGTTTTCCCTTTTCTGATCCTTCAGAGACCTTTATCATTCTCTGTCTATTTGAGATAGCAGAATACTAGTTCCTTTGGTTAGAACTTTAGTCTGTGTACAAGCAAGAAATGTTGTTTGCTAAAAGCTGTTTGGGTCCTGTTTATAAATTCATTCACTATAGCATTATTAGTAATTAGAGTGCAAACAAGCTGAAAATCCACGAAAAAGAAGACTTTTGAGTAAATAATTTGGAGTACAGTATCATTTGGCATCTGTGGAGGTTGAATCCAAGACCTACTTCTAATACCAAAATCCTTGATGCTTGAGTCCTTTTTATGTAGCAATGTATATAGCATTTACATAGAACCCACCATATCCTATTACATAAGTTAAATAATATCTAGATCATATATGATGCTTTCTGCACTGTAAATGCCCTATAAGCAGTTGTTGTGTTACTTAAGGGAGAATGAGATGTACATGTTCAGTAAGATCGTAAATTTCCTGAACATTTTTGATCCATGATTGGTTGAATCTTTGAATTTGGAACCTGTGGATGCAGAGGGCTAAGTGTACCTTCACATGTTGAAATATTCTGCTGCTGTAATAAGAACAGAAAGCTCTATGGATTGATTAGAATGATACACTGTTAAGTGGAAAAATCAAGGAGTAGGCATTGTGTATCACATGCCACTATTCATGTAAAAGGGAACATATATGTGTATTTGCTGGGACAAATAAAAACTTTCTGAAGGAAACACAGAAAAGTCATACAGTCATTTTCAGAGGAGTGACCTGGGTCGCTGAGGGCAAAGGCAAAAGAGATTTTCTCTATGCAGTCATCCTTCAGTGTACATGGGGGATTAGGGCCAGGACCCCTTACAGATACCAAAATCTGCAATAATGAAGTCTCTCGTATAAAGTGATATAGGAATTGCATAAACCTATATACACCATTTCATATACTATATTTTGTATTTTTATGTTGGAATTTTTATATTTTTGTCATTATTAGCACATATTAACTGTACAAATCCATGGGTATCAGTGCCACATTCACATACATGCATCTATCATGTCCTGATCATGACCACCTTCTCTTCTGCCTTCTCTTGCCTTCCCCTCTTTCCATCTTTTCTGGAAGTCCCTTTACTACTTTCAGGTCATTACTGTTTTCTAGCTTCCACATGTGAGTGAAAACATGCATATGTGAGATCTGATGGGAAGATGGCGACCAGGTGAGCAGCAAGGGAGCGATCCTCCTTAATAAACACCACCAGCTCGAGACAGACTTGGCGAGCGTGAATGCCGGGACCTTGGCTGGGAAGTTCAAACTGGGCGTATTTCTCTGAGATGCCGGGGGAGATGTGGTAGGGCGGACCAGGCTGCCGGGGCGAGACGTGGGAAAGCCCCAGACGCTGGGAGCCAGGGACGATCCGCGCGGGGAGGAAGCTTGGCTCGGTCCAAGCGCCCTGGGAGCGCAGCCAGCTCGGTTCCTCCCGCCTCCCGAGCCGGCGCAGCTCTCCGGTGACTCCCGACAGAGATCTGCATTTTGGTGGCGGCAACGCACAGCAGTTCCACATTTCGCGCGCATCGGGCGGGCCGCGCAGAAAGCCCCAAAGGATAGACTGGCACCTTGGAACCTTCATGCCTGCAGGGACTCCAAAAACTGGTGAGATATCGGCGCTCGCGACCAGATCACCGAGTGGGGGAGGAGATCCATCCCTATACCTGCAGGGAACCCTGGGAGGGCGGGGGAGCGGTCTTACACACCT
>PVLD010025130.1:0-24225 GCA_004027595.1 Dinomys branickii | reverse complement strand
ATTAATGCATCAGATAAAGAGAATATGTTCAAATAAATAACCTAATGATGTATTCCAAGATCAAAAAGAAAAAAATAAAGAAATTCAAAACCAATATGAGAAAGGAAATTATCAAATTCAAGGCATAAATTAAGGAAACTTAGGCAAAAATACAAAGAATTAATTAATTGAAGAGTTGTTCTTTTTTGATTTTTTTTTATTTTAAAAAGAATAGTAAAAAAGAGAACAATAGAAAGATACAGACAAAACTAAGGAACGATGAGTTGGTTCTTTAAAGATTAAAAAATATAGACACTCCCTTAGCCAATCTTCCAAAATAAGGAAAGAAAAGACCCAAATCTATGCAATTAGAAAACGTTGAAATCACTGTGGATTCTGCTGTGAAATCCAGGAGATTATTGGTAATTACTTTGAAAGTCTGTACTTTCATAAAATAGAAAATTCACAAGAAATTAATAAATTCCTAAATACATATGAGCTAACAAAGCAATATATGAAAATGCTGAATAAGAAATAATTATTTTTATAAAATACTAACTAAGAATATCCCAGGTCCTACATATTCACTGCCAAATTCTACAAGAACTTTAGAGAAGATCTAATGTTAGTATTCCTCAACTATTTAATAAAATTAAGAGGTAAGCAGTACTCCCAAAGGCATTCCTGGAAGCAACTATTAGTGTTATTCCAAAACCAGAGAAAGACTCAACCAAAAACGTCAACTACAGGCCAAGTTCTGATAAACGCAGATAGGAAGAATTCCTCAATAAGATACTGGTGAACAGGATGCAGCAAATCATCAAAAAGATCATATATCATGACCAAGTAGGCTTCATTGCAGAGATGCAGGGATGGTTCAACATACACAAATCAATAAATATACTACATAAAAAGAAGCAAGGACAAAAATCACATGAGCATCTTAATAGACACAAAAAAAGCATTTCAGAAAATCCAACACAACTTCATGGTAAAAATTCTGAAGAAAATAGGAAAAGAAGGTCTTTATCTCAACCAGATATAACCCATCTAAGGAAACTCAAAGGCCAACATCATACTAAAAGAAGAGAAAGTAAGTTTTCCCTCTGAAATCAAAAGCAAGACAAGTGTGCCCACTTGTCTTATATAGTTTAATATAGTCCTCTGTTTAATATAGTCCTCTAAAGATTAGCTAGGGCAAAAAGGCAAGAGAAAGAAATAAAAGTGATATGGATAAGGAAGGAAGAAGTTATATTATTATTATTTGCTGATGACAGATCCTCTACACAGAAGACCCCAAAAACTCCACCAAAAGACTCCTAAAACTAATATCAAAATTTAACGGTTTAGCAGGATACAAAGTCAGCACTCAAAAATCAAGAGTATTCCTGTACACTAATAACAATCTCCTTCACAATAGCATCAAGAAAAACGAAATACTTGGAAATTAATCTAAGGAAGTGGAAGACTTCTACAATGAATATTACAGTACCCTGAGAAAGGAAATTGAAGAGATTATCAGAAATTAGAAAGATATCCAATGTTTGTGCACAGGCAGAAACAATATAGTAAACATGGCAATATTTCACAAACTGTCATATAGACTCAGAAAAATGCCTATCAAAATACCAACAATATTCCTAACAGAGCTGGAAAAAGCAATCCTATAGTTCATATGGAACCATAAGAACCTAGAACAGAAAAATCAATTCTAAGCAACAATAGCAAGGAAAGGAGCATCATAATCCTGGACTTCAATTTATACTATACAAAAGTGTCACTAATATTTTGACCAAAATTGCACTCAATCTGTAGGATGCTTTGAGTATTACAGAACTTTTAAAAATTTTACTTCTTCAGTATGTTAACATGGGATGACTCTGTTTTCATGCATAATTTTTAGTTTTTCTCAATGCTTTACAACTTTCACTATAGAGATATTTCACCTCTTTAATAGAATTTGTCTCTAAGTATTTTAATTTTTGTAGTAATAAGCAGGAGCATTTTATTGATTTTCTTTTCAAAAATTTTGCTTTTGCTATGAAAAAACTCTGCGTGTTTGTGTGTGCTGATAAGAATGTTTGTTCCTCAAATTTGGGATGAATTTTCTGTAAATATCTATCTACTAGGTCCATTTGTTACAGAGTAAAATAAAATGCTGTTGTTTTTTTGTTGACATTTATCTGGATAACCATGGATGTGAAAGTCCTCAACCATTATTGCATTAGAATCTATGTTTTTAGGTCTATTAACATTTTCTTTATGCATTTTCATGCTCCAATATTACATGTATGTATTTTTAAATTGTCATTTTCTCTTGCTGAATTGACTCATTACTATAAACTGTGTTCTTTATGTATTGCTATTGATTTAAAATTTCTGTTATCTGATAAATATTAATAATTCTACTTCTTTTGGATTTTGTTTTATAAAGTATCTTCATTCATCTTTCCATTTTTGATCTATTAAAAGTGTAAAGAGTTTCTAGTAAGCAACTATAACTTGGGTTTAGATTTTATAGTCAATTAGCAGTTCTATATATTTTTTAAAGTTATTACCCAGTACTACATAGAACATACAGATTTTTTATATTTATGTGGTACTATATAGTTTTTCAGTTCATGCATGACTTCTATAAAGTTAATTAAATTTAAACATCTATTTTCTCAAACATTGTCATTGTTATGATAAAATATTGTTCTGTTTTAATCTTGTTAAATTTTACAGGACATGATCAGATTCTATAGTAATGCTATTTTGTCCATAAATGGATAATTTAGTCATGAAATTTAAGGACATTATCACTAGGTAATGTCTTACTACTGTCAGTTTGTCACATGTTCTCCAATTTTGCTTTAATTCCCTTCTTCTAACTCTATTATACTATTCCTTCATATATAAGTGACTTAAAATAGTATTGTGTTTTGATTCCTGTCTTATCATTTTCATTATAACTAGCATGGAATTTTGCTTTGAGTGTACCATGAAGTTTACATAAAATATATTTTATTATACCTACTTATTTTGAAATGATAGCAACATAACATTTGTCATGATGATAGGAATAATTAACCAAAACGGAAAGTGAGAAATACTAATAAAAACTACATTTGCACTCCTTTTCTCCATACTTTTTGAAATTTTGAAGTAGTATTTTCCATATTTCTTAATGCAGTAATGCATTAATCTTATTTTTAATTGTTTTCATTTATCTTACTAAAGATATTGTGACCATCAGCTTTTCATTACTCTGAGAAAATTCCTCTGGGATCTTAATGGAGAGAATCTTTATTTTGGCTAACAATTTTAGATGTTTCAATCTATGATCAGGTACCTTCATTGCCTTTAAGCTTATGGTGAGACAGCACATCATGACATGAAAAGCTTTTACAAAGCAAAGGCTCTTACTTCCTCTTGAGAAAGGAAAAGAAAGCAGAAGACTCACACATTCTGATAAAATTTTAGTGTATCTTCCCTATACCTACTTCTTCCAACTAAAGTTTTCACCTCGTCTCACTGGCATCATCAGCTGAGGAACCAAGCATTCATTACATGGAAATTTGGGAAAGATTCCACACCCAAACCACAGCAGATGTAAACGTTTTATGCACTAGGTTTACAATACGAGAGCTCCCTGAACTTGTTTGTGTATTTATTATTATAAGAAAGTTTTATACATTTTGATGCTTTCTTTTTACTCATTTGTGTCACTAAGAAACCCTCTTTCAGAATTTCTTGTGCAAGATGTGTAGTGGTGATACATTCTCTTATATTTTGTCTGAGAATATCATTTCTCCTTCATTTTCAAGTGGAAGTTCATCAAGAACTATCTCTCTGGTTGACAATAATTTTTCTCCAGCATTGTGAAAAGTCTCATCTTTATCTTTCCCAATCCATAAGGTTTCAGAAAAGAATTTATTTTTAGGCAAATTGAAACATCATTATGTGCTATTTATTTCTTTTCTGTTACTCCCTAAATAATAAAATCTTGATTGAGTATGTATGTATTGGGGAAATCTTGGTTGAGATGACCCTGACGAGTGACATTTTACCTTACTTTACTTGGATATTTGAATCTTTTTATGGCTTTAATAAATTTCTATTATTATATCTTTAATAAGCTTTCTAATTCTTTGGCATTCTCAAGTATACCTACAAACCAGTAACCTGATTATTTGCTCTAAAAATTCTATCTAAAAGTTTCTATATGCAGGCTTCACTCTTTTATACTGTTTAAATTTTCCTGCTACTATTATGTATTACCAAATATTCTGTTTTTAGCTTATTGATTCTTTATTATGTTCGATTTATACCACAATTGATGTCTTCTACCATGTTTCTAATCTCATATAGCATATTGTTGAGGTCAAGGATTTCTGTTTTTTATTGCCTCAATTTTTCCATTAATTTTCTCTGATAAAATAATGTATCATCTCTCTGTTTTTAAATCCTGTTGAGGCTGGGGCTCTGCCACACCAGACCTTCTACCAGGAAGGGAGTCCAGCCTGAGGTGACACCTCAGCAGCATGTTTCAGGGGAACTCTTCTCCTTT
Source organism: Dinomys branickii (assembly GCA_004027595.1). Taxonomy (NCBI): domain Eukaryota; kingdom Metazoa; phylum Chordata; class Mammalia; order Rodentia; family Dinomyidae; genus Dinomys; species Dinomys branickii. Next base: position 19,694 of record PVLD010025130.1, on the reverse strand, counting down.
GGTAAAGCCTGCGCCTGGGCTCTGCTCCACCCCTTAGAGTTAGGAAGGAGCTCACACTGGGAGGGTCCATCCTGTTAGTGGTTGACACCAGCAGTGTGGAAACAGCCTCAGGCTCTGTGGTCCTTGGGCTTGGGAGAAGAGGCCTGCTCTCCCCTGACTAGCTACCTGAGGATCCTGAAGAAGCAGCCCCGGCCTAACCACCATCACTTAAAGGGTGAGGCCTGTACACTTCCTGTCCACAAACTAGAGACCCTGGTGTGGAAGCCCAGCACGCCCCCACCATCACAGGTGTGGTCTGAGCTGTGCACCCAAACAGTTGCCTGGGGTTCCCGAGTCCAGTGGTCCACAGTCTGCTACTACGTTGGGATTAGCTTGATATCCAGGTGAACTAGGGTAACTAGAGTCCTTTGTGAGCTTCCTGGGTAGTTTGTAGCTCAGCACTTGTCATCTGACATCCAAAATGACAAGACATAGGCGCAAAATGCAGTCTCAGAACACAACTCCACCCAGAACAAGTACAGGAGACAATGACATAGAGAACTAGGAAGCCACATACTTAAAATTTCTGAAATGATCATATCTAAAGAAAAGAAACAACTCCATCAGGCCATAGAAGAGATTAAATCAGAAATAATCTCTCAGGCAAAAAACAAAATGAAAATAGTACTGCACAAAATGCTCTGCACATACAGAGTAGAAATAGATAGAAGAATAGAAGATCAAAGACAACAAATGGAAACGTTACATGAGCAATTTAGGAATGAATTAGAATGCATGAAACAGACTCAAAGAGATTTCCAGGAAATAAAAACTAACATTGAAAGCTTTCAAAACTGCTTGAGTGAAGCCAAAGATAGAATTTCAGATTTTGAAGACAGCATGACAGCTAACAATTGTGAAAGGAAGGATCTCTTAAAGTCATCAAGGAACCAGGAAAAATCAATCCAACAGCTGCAAGATGAAGCAAAGAGAAATGATGTCCGAGTAATAGGAATCAGTGAAACAGCAGGAAGCAACACAAATGACAAAAAGAATACTTGCAGAAATATTAGCAAAAAATTTCCCAAGCATGGTAAAAGCTACTGACGCGCTGTTAAATAACGCATATAAAACTCCAATGAGCCACAGCCCAAGTAAAACCACACCGAGACATATAATAATCAAGATCCCAGACATCCAGCAAAAGAACACAATATTAAAAGCTGCTAGAGAAAGGAAACAGATCACCCGGGAAAGCCCATCAGAATCACAGAAGACATCTCAACAGAAACCATGAAATCAAGAAGAGCTTGGAACAAGGTATTACAGATTCTGAGACAAAACAACTTCCAACCAGACTGATGTATCCTGCAAAACTATCCTTCAAATTCAATGGAGAAATAAAGTATTTCCATGACAAAGAACAGCTGAAAAACTTCATGAGTGCCAAAGCAACATTACAAAAATTACTAAAAGATATTCTAGACAGAGAAAAAAGAGACCACAATCTCAAGAGCAACAATAGAAACGTGGGCAATGCTGCTGTCCTGCTTTCAACTGGAAATAACAATCTAGTACGTCAGTGATAGTTGTTCTCTGTGCTCTCTCGCTCTCTCTCACTCCCTCTCTCTTTCTCTCTCTCTCCCTTTCTCTTCTCTATGTTTGCACTTTAAAGAAGGAATATTATGTTAGTTATTGAAAAGGCAGTCAGTGAAATACATTAGCAACATGATAATTGAGTCCCTTTACCATAAACCAACAGCAAAAGGGAACGATGTTTTATGCAAGATGACAGACTCTAGTGAGAAATGAACGAAGAAAAACCAGAGAATTCCTCCAACTTTTGCAGAACTAAAGCTCACATTTCAGCTACTGACACATGCAAAAAATATTAAACTCCTGTGTGATCCTATCCAACAGGATCTAGTGCTTCAAACTGCAAAAGGCATTACCATTATAAGATCCACAGAAGGAAGATTATTTTTCTCTATCCTCAGCACATTTGAAGAATCCACAGAAATACTATTTGCTTATTAAAAGGGAATAGTACTTGAGGTATTGTATATTTAAAAACTGGGTTTCACCTTTACTTCCTTTAGTTTTCAAAACTCTTTCAAATCACTTCACTGGATAATGAGTTCAATGCCAGCAGTAGTGAGCATAGGTAAATGAAGATATGTTCGCACTTGGAAATAAATTAGAGAGAGCTAGGAAGAGAGAACATTATATAAATGAGGGTTATTAGTAAGATGGAAGCAGCTGTTGCTATTACTTCTGTTGAATAAACATTTGTACAGCATTTAGTATTTCATCAAGACCTTTACAATAGTTTATATTTTATTGTTCATTAATCATTCTATTTTCCAGTTGAAGACACTGGGATAATCAAATTCTTTAAGTAATCTTTGCATGAGTAATCCTTTTACAAAGAGATTTTTTAGAGTAGTTCCCCCCAAATAGAAATAAACTCTAATTACAGATTATTCTTACATTTGCCAGATTCATAAATGAACTATAGAGTCTATCAAATGTAAATTTTCTCTTAAATATAAACTAATATTTTAAATTAAAAATTATATAACAACCACAAATATTAAATATAACAAGATTTTGTCTAGGAAATAAGTATACATTCTTCTGGATATTAATTTAAGTTTATGCAATATACATTGGCTGGTATTTCTACGTTAGTGGCATCTTTTCACTAGTGTCTGTTCTGCATGAGAATTCCACAACTGTCATTATTTTATGCTACTGTTGGGCCAAAAAGTGTTTTTTGATATGAAAATTATAGACATTTCCTTCACTCTTAGAAATTATATATAGTTTGGTCTTTCTATTGCTTAAATGTCTTTTGCTCATAGCCAACTTCATGAAAATGACAGGAGTTAGAATAAAGAACTAACTCCTACTGCAAATTTTGAAAAGGATATTTTACACTTTGTCCAATTTCACTAATTTGGATCCTTGACCTACTGTTACAGGTAAAATATTCTATCTTTATCTTTCCTTTTAATTCTTTTACTACCTGGAAAATATTTCGCTACCTTCAAAACCTAAGTAATCATCAGTGTCTGGCCAAAAATTATAGCTGGTAGTAAAATAAATTATGTGGACAAAAAGATAGTTTGTTGACAACATTCCAGTACTGCTGTCTATCAATGTTGTTCTTATGAACATACCTAACAAAATATATGATTTTCTAAAATAGATTATAGCTTCCTGTTCTTTAAACATAATTTTACTCTTTTTTTAAATTGAAGGATATCCCAGTAGTATACATTGTCAGAAAAAGGGCATTGAACAAAGGTTCAATTTTAAAATTTTATTTATAAGTTATGCAAGACATTTATAGTGCCACCTTGAAAAATTGGTATTTTTTTAAATAAAAATTCCAAAATAACAAGTACAACCAGATCTTTAGACATAATTGATAATCAAAAACGATTGAATGGCAAAATATCACTATATAATCTCATTGGAAAATGTATGCTTTTAAGACAGTAGATTACCATGAAATAATAAATATCACTTGGAAGTTCAAAAGTGTGTAGAGAGAGCAACTAAGATGGCAACTGGGTAGGAAGCAGAGGAGGAACCTCTCAGAGAAATCCCACTTAGACTAAGAAATACAGCAATATGAGTAGGACAAAAAGGAGAGAGGTGGGCACCTTGAACCCAGGAAAGATCTGAAATGGGAACTGTAACCTTCGGAAAGTCTAAGCAAGACTTCTTCTGGCTGAAAGGAATGGAGGACCACCATGGCGCAGTCAGAGGGAGGTGAAACGGAGAAGCCACAGCTCCGAACACACATATCCTTAGCTCAGACCCTAGCTCCAGCACTCACAGCTTCAGTTTTGGAGACCTACGCTGATGGAAGCCTCCTGGCTCGGCCAGGGGAGTGAGGAGCTCCGACAGATGGTCAAAGATTGGAGAGGAAAGTGCACGACCAGACAAGGAGACAATGCCGGTCAGGAGCAGCTGCCAAATCCAGGGAGAGAATGAGAAATTACAACAACCATGGAAACAGAAACCCGAACATGCAGCAATCTTCCTAACCTGCGCCTGTAAACAGGATAGAAAAAGTCCAGTTTGCACCCAGCTCACCACACCGAGCTCTGCATCTGCCCCGAAGCAATCCCCTCCCCCACCTCTCTGCTGGGTGAGTAGGGAACAGTGGGGTGGGACTCCAGTGACTCCAGAGCTGAAAGCCACTGCCGCAGCCACAGTGGTGGCTTCAGAGGAGTCGACTGAGAAGCTGGCAGGGGAAGGAGCACAGCAACAGGTGGGAGACACGTAGGGAGAAGAATGGAGTGGTTCCACCCCCTTCACGCTCCGGGATCAGGCAGGAAGCAGGAGCTGAGGTGCTGGGCTTTTAGCTCCTGCCCTGAAATCTCATGGTGAACATGTAGAGACTAGTTGGCAGGTGCAATCAACACACACTCCTGTCAGCAATCGGACAAATATATGGACTTCAGGGCTCACCCTAAACTATTAATAAAATGAAGAAGATCTCCTTACAGCTTGCACATACAAACTTTGCATGAACCCATAGCGACAAGTTAGATGAAAAGCAACAGACCAGGAGTCTGAAAAACAGCAATAGACTCTACCCTCCAACTCTATTCTAGAACTAATTTCTAAACTCAGTTCACAAGCTGGACATTCAATGCAAACACCACAGAGGAGACTTTAAGCCCTGCTATCAAGCACTGTAAGTTCGCCTAAAGTCCAGGTGTAAGGGGGGTAAAACAGTAAAGCTGGAACCCAGGAGAAGGGAAGAGAAGGCAGGGTCTCCAGCAGCGGGGCAAATTTGAGCCCCATGGTGACCACTGCCATGGTTGTGGCCCCGAAGTCTGCTGTGGGCATGGCCCTGCGACACACTGTGGGCGTGGCGCCATAACGTCTGCTGTGGGAGTGGCCCCATAACCTCTGCTGTGGGCGTGGCCCCGTCACGTCTGCTGTGGGAGTGGCCCTGCTACACACTGTGGGCGTGGCCCCACGACGCATGCTGTGGGCGTGGCCAAGCAATGTCCGCTGTGGGCGTGGCCCTGCGACTTCCGCTGTGGGGGTAGCCCCATGATGCCCACTGTGGGCATGGCCCCGTTACGTCCATGGTGACCATGGCCCCATGAGTGACTCCTGCTGTGGGAGTGGCCCCACTATGCACTGTGGGCATGGCCCCAGGGCGCCTGCTGTGGGCGTGGCCCCGCAATGCCTGCTGTGGGAGTGGCCCCGTCACGTCTGCTGTGGGCGTGGCCCGTGACACTAGCTGTGGGAGTGGCCCTGTGTTGTCTGCTGTGGGAGTGACTCCGCAACGCCTGCTGTGGGCGTGGCCCCTTGTCATCCGCTGTGGGCATGGCCCCGTTTCACGCTGTGGGTGTGTCCCCACAGAACCACCGCTGTGGTCAGGACACGCACCTGGGGTGGCCATGTAGTGCCGATGAGGGCTGACTGAAACCACTTCCTCTTCCCCTATACTCTGTAGCACCATGGCGGAGAGGAGATGGGCGATCCGCAATGAGTATAGGTGCTTTTCCACCGCAAACATGGTAGTTTATATACATCCATGTAGGTTATAAATTTGAATTTTCAAACCAGCAACCATAGGTATAATAGAGTAACAAAAGGGAAGGCAATTTTAGGTAAAATAGCACTCAGAGATTATTCCCTTCTATGTTCTATATAATTTTGTATTTCCTTAATCATTTTTGTGATCACAAAAATGAAGATAGCTTTATGGAATATAGCATCCAGTACTAATTCCGTTTCTTCTCAATTTCCTTTAATGATTATGTGTTAACTACTGTGAAGATAACAATACATAATACAATACCCATTGCTAATTCCCTACTAGTTTCTGTATAATTTTCTATTTTCTGAACTATTTATTTGTATTCTTTTGTCTTGAAAATAAAAAAAGTGTGTAGAGAAGAGTGCAAGAGGAAAAGCTTTCTCCATTTGTAACGATTTGACAGATTCAGTAATAGTCAATTAAATATTGCTCATTTCTATACTTGCTATTGAGTAAGTTTCCTAGTAGGCAAAGTTGCTTGTCTTAAACTACTATATCTTAATTGTTTCATTTATTAAAATTTGTAAATAGGCTTCTTTATTAAAGTTATAGGTAACAAGGTAAACTTCGTGTTTTTCATTTGAAATACTCTTGTGAACTAGGTGGCACTATCTTTCTTGACTGAGGTATCACCATATGTTAGAAAACTTACACTGTCATTTTCTTTAAATGATTAACTCATTTTCTTTGAATTTCCTTTAGGAGAAGTAAATTGTATTTTAGAGATGTGTTTCCTCTCGAATTAAAAAAATCTGCATTGAATTTCGTTATAAAACCTTTCAGATATACACAGCACTGTCTTCCAATCTTTTCAGTTTCACCTTGCCATAAACAATTGAAGACTTCATTTAAATTACATCATCATCTTGTCAGTACAGGAAACATTCTTCTACACTGAAGTCAAAACACACACCATGCTCATGTCTAAGTCCAACAGAGTGTTAAAGTTCTTCCCCAGTGTTGAATACAAATGCAGCACCTAAGACAGGAGATGACAAAAGTTTTGGACATTGAACCCCAAATTATCTAAATAAAGATACCTTATGTCTTTGTCATGTATAACCACTAGCCTGAAAAAGAAACAAGCACTAAGAGAAACTCATGAGAAGGGAAACACCGATGTTTTTAATAGTACATGTTTGTAGTACATAATATTTACATTCAATTAGTGCATTTGGCACATGTTCATAGCATGCCTTTCCTCCTTGTCTCATCCCCAATGCCACCCTCTCTCTCATCTCCCTCCATCTCTTGATATCTTTCTCATTTAAGAAAGATCCATCTCCCAAATTCCTATTATCTGTCTTTGTTTTGCTCTTTATATATAATCCGGGTATTTTAACTAGAGCAATCCCTCTCATTTTTCTTCCATATCACAGTGACAACATAGTGACTTGGACTTGACTTTAGTTTTCTGTCTCCATTCACCCAAAAGTGGAAGTAGTGATGAGAAATGAAATAGCCATAAGCTAGAAGAGTCAAGAAAAAATAAAAGTATCTAGATCATCAATCCTTGAGTATGTGGGAGTGAATGGTACCCAAGGAAGCATAGCTTCCTTTTATTCTCATGATCATGCTTCAATTTTTATTTTTTTCACCCTATTCATGGGATTTATAGGAAATATTCTCCTTTTAGAAATATATTTTAAATTTTTTTCAAACATTAGTTGTTCTGTTGCTTGTAGACTGACTTGAGGGTCTTGTTTTCCTTGCTGACAGTGAAGAAAATACTTACCATGAGTCTGACACCCATATGGAAATGAATTCTGCCAAAACCTGAGTGAACATTGAAGCACATGCTTTCTCAATTTAGCCTTGAAATAAAAATCATGTCCTGTATGACACCTTGATTATAATCTTAAAGAAGACACAAAATAGCTGTACTTGCATTCCTGTCTTACAGAAATTAATGACTTGGTATTTGTGTATTCCTTTATTTTACAGCATGGAAAACTATTATGTTTTCTGTTGATAACATGAACGTATATACAAAAAAAGCATACCTTACTTACCTTTTTTAAAATAAATCCTGTTCTAACATAATATTTTAAAAATTTCGAAACCCACCCACAGTTGAGGTGTGAGTGACAGTTAAGGATAAATAATTATTTTCCTGAAAATATACCTGTAAAATACTTTGAAAAATAAAGAATCCATTTGTATTATAATCCATATGTATCAACTGACAGTAATTTAAAGTTTTACATTTAATCATAAAATAATAAATGTACAGCTATTCAGTTATTGTCAATATTAATACGATTTGAATAAGACCATAAATGTGCTAGAGCTACGTGATAGTTAGCTGTCTGTGATTACAACAAAATTCCTGTGGCAATAAGTTTATAAAACTCAATGTATATTTTGGTGAGCAGTTTTTGTGGTTTAAGCCCATGATCTCTTAGGCCCATTCCTCTGAGCCTGTAGCAACTTAGCATATCATGGCAGAGGGTGTAGTGGAGCAAAATTACTTAGTTCATGGTGGGGAAGTGAAAGAGACCAAGACGAAAAGACCAGGATCCCTCTGTTCCCTTTAAAGGGACGCCCTGAGTAATGTGAAGACAAGCCACTAGCCCCACCTTTCAAAGTGCCTACCTCCTCCCACTAGTACCAAGCTGTGATCAAGCTTTTAACACACAAGGCCTCTGGGAGACATTCCAGATCCAGCAAAGTGGAGTGGACCTTAGAGATGTTTAGATCTACGTAATTATTTTGAGAGATGAAGGAGTTGAAGCCCAGACAGATGAAGTAATTAAAATACCTTAGTTAGCGGCTGTGCAATAAATGAAAAGGTTGTCCTTATGCCTAATTATTGCACTGTTATTTTAAAATAAATACATAGCCATTCAAATGAATGTTATCTTTTAATAATATAATACATTATTTAGTTAAATAATTTAGAGTTGTAGGTACCTACTACAACACTGTGTTTTACAAGGTTACCAGAATTGGTAAGATGACATTTCATTTTTCATCACATTATCTTTCCACTGCATCCAAAATGCAAGAAGTCAGTCCATGGTTTTGCCTTTAATATTGTGATGCAGAGTTTTGCATGACTCTTCTTGAAATATATAATACATTGTATAGCAGAATATTTCACTGTATTGATTAAACACTGCAGTTTCTGTAAGTCGCTTGTAAGCTGTTGAGTCAATACAGAAGTACAATAATTCTCACAGCTGTAGTTGACTTAAAACTGTTCTATATTAATTTGCTATATTCTACATACCATCTGGTACTACATTCTTTATCACATTTTGATAAAGCAAATTTTTATTTTGTTCCCAAAAGTGAGTTTTCTAGTCATTTTATTGTCCTTGAGTATTGTCATGAAGTAACTAAGTCAGCAATAATCACTAGTCACCATTTCCATAAATAAAACAATGCAATTACATGACCTTTCAAACTACAGTACTTGTCTGGCAAATAATCTTTTAAGTCTTTCTGGTGAAAGAAAACTGATGGGATAATATACATCCACGTTTAAAGACCAAGCTATAGCCTAAAACTTATTTTTTCCTATATCAATGCTAGTGTCAGTAGATGCTCCTGTACAGGGAAGAAAGGAAAAGAAAAGAAGGGAAAGGAAACAAGAAGAAGGAATAACACACTAACAGCAGCAGAGTCCCACTGGAAATTACATCATATGATTCAAAATTCCACGCCTACCTCTGGGTACTTAGATTTGAGCCATTTGAACAATAAATAGAAGTAAGCAGATAGAATTTATCTGGGGAACACCACATCTTGGTGTTAGTCTTATGATAAACACATTCCCAAATTGTCCGTTTCAGCATCTGTGTGTCTTATGAAAGAACAGGGCAGTACAGGGTATGTATGTGCCAGAAAATAAGTAACCTATGGCCTGACAACAAATTCAAAGGGCTCAGATCGTTTCCCTGTATCCAGATTACTTAGATATGAATAGAGATCCTTTATTAATACTCTGCCATTACTTGAGAAATATGTGATTGACTTCCACCATTTTCCATTTAATTACATTTTATTTTTTATAAATATACTCTAGACAATAAATGTATTGTGGTAGTCCATTGTTGTAAAAATTGTTCAACTGGTGCTCTTAAACAATATTTAAAATGACATTTTTATTAAGTTGGCATGAAGCGTGTTTCTAAACTGCTTTTAATATGACAATGCTTGCGGTTTACTATGCCATAAGTGCTGTTTGGCAGTGGGTCATACATGAATATTTCATCCGACAAAGGCTGTGATTCTGTGATTACAAATAGACCTGTTCCGAGGGAAGTAGTCAGAAGCTTGTGCTTCAAAGCAAATGGTGGTGAGCAAGTGTAGCTGTCTAACGTCGTAGCTAAAGCCCAGGAATATAGAGTATATATTTGTTATCTTTAGGAAGTCATTTTTAGGTACATGGAAAGCTGAGAAGGCACCATTAGTGTAGGTTCTCGCTCTAACTCAGACAGTGCTACTCCCACAGCCCTTAATGGTACACGTGATCCTCTTGTGACCACTCCGGTTTGGAAGGGAGTTGCACTGTTTTGTTGCAAGTGCTAGCAAACCTACAAACCCTAATCAAATAGCATAGAGATCATCAAACGGTCTAAGCATGCTGTGTGAAATGTTCTGCCAAAAGTAAATTGCTTAGCTGGTGCAACAGCTCTCTTATCTTTCTTTGCTGTTAGATGATAGTTATAATGTATCATGTCACCAAAATGAAATGATTTATACCAAAGTGAAATGAGGGTAAATATTACCCTCTTCATGTGTAATTCAATGAACTTTACTTTTTTTTCACAGATTCATCCACTTGGCAGTGGCTATTAAAGACCTATGCCATGTTTTATGTTAAATTTTTGTTCCTTTTTTCCCTCATATTTGATTTGAAGAAGATAATGCTACATATGCAGTCAAAATCAAACACACAAACAATGATGATGTAGGAAAGAACAAGATATATTTGACATTATGGTAATTATCATAAGACTAAAGCTTTACCAACACATCAAAAGGATCTCTTTGATCATATCTCAAGGTTTAAAAGCATGTTTACAAATACTGATATAATCTCTATGCTACAGAGCTGGAAGATGGAACCCTGAGTAGAGCAACAAGTGATCTACAGCTTTAGGAAAGTACATTATTTAAACTTCTTAAATGGACAAAAACAAATGTAGTCTGAATGAGCTTGTATTTGAACAAAAACCACTGCCTCGAGGGGGAACGTAAATAGATAGTTAATATTTTCCTGCTCTGATAAGGATGAAATAATTTGCAATAAGAACATTGTATCTCATTTCCTAATGGCTTATTTCTAAAAATTAATCTTTTGAAGGATACTTTAATAAAATGTAAATTAATTTTTTCTTATATAATAATTTGTGCTATTAATGTACCGGGATAATTTTCTAATAGTAACTAGTGCGTGGAAAGGTAAATATTCCTTAAAGAAGGAGCATGTTTTTTCTGCCGAGTTTGTGTTTATTTATCACTGACTTTCATAGTTTTTATCCTTTTTTATCCAGAGGAAAAGTAGATGGATACAGCCAACATTTAAAGAAAATGAAAAAAAATTATTTTAGAAAACTGTAAAGTGCTTTTTTGGACAGTGCTTTCCCTTTCATGCTAGTTTCTATTAAAGCTTTGTTTTTGTTTTGAGGTTTTTTGTTATTACTTCTGAAAAACTTATTATTACACACTTGCTTTGTGTAATAATAAGTTTCTGCTCCAATCGTAGGCTTTCTTTGCTCCATTACAAATTTGCTTTCTCTAAGACAAAAATCACCCTGGCATAAAATGTATTGCATGTTTCTTGGTTTGTTGAAAATAATCTCATCCTTTGAAAATGCACCTGCAGACCTAGAGTTTTCTTTGAAAATGAAATTCATTTTGCAGGAGAATTGGATTTTCTTAACAAAATTGTACTTTCTTTTTTGTGTAGGCTCTATAGGCCAAGAAAAATACTTTTTCAACTAGTTTTTATAACTCAGAGAATTTTTTAGATTAGATTTTGTAACTTTTTTCTTTCACATAATACACCTTAGTAGAATGAGTGTCATTCAAATTAATTCAAAATTTCCTTTAAAAATGGAACTAATATTTCATTAGCATTGATAATAAATATTTACACATATTTCTATGTAATTCAATTTCGTTTCCTGTGCTGATCAAGCCTAGTTTTCTATTTTCTTTCCTTAAGATATTTCCTTTTCCTCTCCTACTCATTATTTAGCTGAGCATTCATTACACACCTTTCTAAAATGTTCTATCTTGCCATTTGCTTGAAATATACCATAACAAAAATTGTAGAGAGTTAAATTTATACACCTCTTTTCATCTCAAAGAATTTTAAATCACATCACAAAGTACATAATGAGACAAAATTTGCAATGAGTCCATGTGTACATCTCTTATTAACTTATCCAGGAATTCTTTATAAGACAAATGATTACAGAATCACATCTCCTGAATTTACACTTTCATCATGTCACTCTCTGCTGAAATGCAGTCATTTCTGGGTTTGGACCCAGAGGCAATATCCAATACAACATTCCACAAGTTTAGAATAGGAAATGAAGTTGTTGCTATTAAAAATAACAGAGAGGAAGTATTTATTTAGTCACACTTTAATTTAAAAAGCACCCAATGCTACAAATGAACTCTGTGCACTTATACAATATTAGTGGAAAATTTTAAGCACTATTCTACAAATGGAAAAGGGGAAGAAATTGCGTAAAATGTCTGCTTTATACCTGAGCCCATGTGTAAATAAATTAATTCCTAATGTGATGATAGGTCCTTACCTTCCTGAGTAAACAAGATCAAAGTGAAGAACACTGAAAAACTTGATTAAGGTAACAAATGACAAAAGAGAAATAAATTCTAACATTTGACTCTCAGAACAATAGATGGCAAGAACAAAAATTCAGGGGAAGTAATCTTTAAGAACACCTTCACCGATGCTTCAAATTATTTTGTTAGATGACCTAAATAGGTAGAACATTCTTTAAATCAACCCTCCATCGTTCTTCTCCAATTTACCCTTCTTTTTTCACTAGATTTGAAAAGAATGCTCTCTACATCTTCCACATCATTGAGTGGTATTCTGGAATTATGTTCTGAAGATCTTGTCATTTCACATCTTTCTGACTGATAGCCATGAGGTCCACTTCAAATATAGAAAATGCTCGTATAAAGGATTACAATTCCATGAGCCTATGATGGGCTTGGTCTTGCTTCGTTCTTGGGTATCTTTAAAGCATCTCTGTACCTTTCAATAAGTACATTTCATCTGGCCCCAAATTTACATGTAGTTCCCTATCTACAGTTTAATATTTGTCTGCTCTGCCTTTTGCCACTAATTCTTACTATAAAGCTACCTACACACAGCCAGCTGTCCCAATGCCAAAGCCTGAATATTGGCTGTCTTTAAATTACCTGCACCTGATTAATTGGTCCACTGCCCTTAATCTCAGTCTCCTGCAAAGTTTAGAGACACTGTAAAATGTAGACACAGTTTCTAACACTACGTATCACTCACTCATGGCCTCTAGTCTAACTCCCAATGGAGTCTTCACTTCCAACGAAAACCCCCTGAGCCTTGTCTTTACTGTTCACACTCCTGTGAGCATTCTGTTCTTCTGAGCTCCAACCAGAATCACCGTCAAGCTCTGTTTCCATCAGTAATGAGACTTCTCTAGCTTTTATCTCCCAAACTTTCCAATATCTTCTCACAAGCCAGTTCTAAGGTATATGCACGACAACAGTCTCATCTCTCTTGTACAAAATTTCTGTATTAGTCAATACTTTGTCATGGCCATGGTGTGCAATTTAAGGAAGAGAGATTTCATTTGATTCACAATTTCAAAGATTTAGTCCACAATCGGCTGGCCCCAAGGCATAAATGTCAGGGTGGAAGGGCATGGTGGAGCAGAGTGACCCAAAAGATGACCAGAATTGCAAACTTTACTTTTCTAGTTCATCGTGACCAGAAAGTAGCAAAGATGAACAGTACCAGAGAGGAAGGAGTGGCACACTTCCCAAGGTGAACTCTCAGTGACCCACACAGACACACCCAGAAGTGGATGCCATCAATTCTGGGGACATCCCAAAACCAATCAAGTTGATACACCATCCTAATTACCACAGCACCTCATTGTATATGAAGAAATATCTACTGGTTCAATGTAAAATTCCCTAGTGGCTAACTACTATAGGTTTCTTTCTGTATACTTGTTGGCCATTTGTCTTCTTTGACAAAATATCTCATCAGATCTTTGGACTATTTTTCATTGGGTTGTGTGTCTGATTTTTGAGTTTTAAGGGTTCTTTTTGCATTTGGGATGTTAGAAACTCACCAGTTGTACAATTAGCAAATATTTTCTCCCTGTATATAGGTTGTCTTTTCATGACACTGTTCTTTGAGGCACAGGTTTTCTTTTTTAATTTTGAGCTATAATTTATTACCAGAAATATTTTTCATAGTGTTTTGGGTATCCCAACTGCTGATATAAATTTGACTTTCATACTACCTTTTATGGTTTTTTTCCGTAAGTGTGCCTGGAGTTGTCTGTGTACATCTGACAGATGGGTTTTGTTCTGTTACGTTTTGCTAAAGTTATGTCACAATAAAATGAACAAAAATAAATTACTTGAGTCCTTTTATCATTCTGTTTCAATTAAGTGGCTGAGAGTTGCTGCCCATAAAATTAGATAAAATCAGCATATTATTGTACTACTTTAAAACTATATTCTCTTTGAAATCATAGTGCCTTTCCCCTGCTTTATGTGATAAGGATTTAATTTATAAAAGTCTGTTTAGAAAACAAATTATTATCATTTTGTTTCAGTTTGATAGGAAGCTTTTTCCAGTTGCAATGCATTTAAAGTTTTTCTTGAGAAATATATTTATTAATCATATGTGCTTATTTAAGAATGAAGCGTTGCCTCATGTAAAGTATTATTTATTAAATCCAGAGAATATTTAAGTCTCTAAATTTAACTTAGATTTTCATGGAAACATAATTTATTTTCATGTTTAGTTTTCTTATAATTTGTTCTTTGATGCAGTTGCCTAAAATGTTGATATCAATACAGAACCTAGTAGAAACCTTCCTGCAGAGACATTGATGAATTCTCTACTGAAGTAGTTATAAATCAACAAAGAAATGTATCATGCTACTTTCATCATCACAAAAGTTTTTTGACCAGCATGATAAATGAGTACATTTTTGTTATTAAAACATATTAACTGTATAACAATACCACATTTTAAGAGCGGGACATGGTGACACACCCCTGTAATCCCAGCACTTGGGAGGCTGAGGCAGGAGAATCATTGTAAGTTCAAGATTAGCCTCCACTATAAAGTGAACACAAGGCCAGCTGGAACTGCATAGTAAGACCCTGTCTCAAAAAGAAAAAAACACACACATTTTGTTTATTTATTCCATTCCTTGATGATGGGTATTTTAGTTGATTTCAGGATTTAGGTATTACAAATTGTGCTGCTATAAATGCAGATTCACATCTTTCGCTGTGATATGATGTTATTAATTCTGGGAAGATACCCAGAAGGGAAATAGCTGGGTTGAATGGTATGTCTAATCCTAGCTTTATGAGGAATCTCCATACTACAATGGGATACTATTCAGCCATAAAAAAGTATAAACAAGACTTTTACAGGTAAATGGATGCAACTTAATACTGTATTCATAAGTGAAGTTAATCAGACTCACAGGTGTAAACATTTTATCATCTGGTGTGAGAAAGTGAAAAAATAAATAAGGTCTAAAATGTACAACAGATATTGTGAAATGGGGAGAAATTGTTTAAAAGGAAAAAGCAACCAGGGTGGGAGAAAGGAGAAAGAAAAGGAAGAACAGAAAAGGCTAAAAATGCAAGTTAGCTATGCTACTAATGTCTCTCAGTTCATTGGCAAGGAAGATTTATGCTAATATCGACTAGAGAATTTTTATACTCATATCTTATACTTTTAAGTAACTACTTTGAAGATGACAATATGCAATGTGTTAACTTGTTATTCTATTAATGTGTTATGAAATTGGTTTACATTTTCAATAAAATATGAAAACATATTAACTGTATATTAATGTGGTCTGCTGTGATATTTATATAAATGTGCATATACATACAATGTGCACTAATTAAGTTCACCATTGTAAAAAAAAAAAGTTCACCATTGTTTTCTATCCTTTCCTCCCTGCAAATTCAAAATCCCTAGAAGCCACCATCCCACTTTTACACTGTTCTTTTTTCCATATGACATAGAAAACATGGAATTTTAATCTTTTTAGTCTGGCGTACTTTACTCAATACAATGCCTTCCAGTTCCATCCCTGTTGTTCAAATGAAAATGTTCCACTCCAATGGCCAAACAATCCACCATTGCACACATACGTACCACAGTTACTGCATCACTTTTTATACAAAGTTTTTCCTTATTAACTGGCTCTTTATTAGTACACTTTTGCAGTACGTAATGATTACATTTATAGTGGGAAGTTGGTACATGTACTTAAAAATACTATTTAGTTATTTTTCCCACTACCTGCCCCTTTCTGCTCCTTCCACCTCTTTGTCACCTTCTCATTTGCAAAGCCTCTATTTCCACTTTATTTACTTCTTACTTTTCACCCCCTTTACTTCCATTTCCTTCCCCTCCATGTCCTTTCCCCCTTTGAAAGTGTCCTTCCTGGGCCGGGGATATAGCTCAGGGGCATAAGTGCTTGCTTGGCAAGCCTGAGGTCATGAGTTCGATTCCTGGTAACAAAAAAAAAAAAAGGCTGAAAATGATCTTCCTAGTTCCTATTACAGATCATTTATTTCTATCTTTATTTGTATTTTGGGTTTCTCATATAAGGGAAACCACGTGCTATTTAAGCTTGTGTATCCAGTTTATTTAACAAAACACTGAAGTATCAAAGTGCACCCTTGTACCTTTGAATGTCTCGTTTATCTTTCTTTAATGCAGAGTAGTAGTTCACTGTGTAAATATCATATGACCTTTATCCATTCATTGGGACATATAGGTCATTTCCAAGATTTGACTATTCTAGATTGTGCTGCTATACACATGGCAATATGATAACTTTAACCCTTTGGGGAAGATATCTAAAAAGGGAATAGCTGGTTTAAGTGACATTTTTATTTTTAATTTTTTGAGGAATCTCCACACTGATTTCCATAGTGGTTGTACTGGGCACGTAGGTTAATTCATATCTGAAGTAATGTGGATTTTGTCACAATAAAATTGTGCATGCACATATCAATTTGTTTTACTAATTTCATTCTTTGTATATCTACTTATAATTTCTGTAGGTTGATCACATGCTTTTACTATTTTTAATTTTTGAAGTGTCTTTGCAATCTTCTCTACAATGGCTATGCTAATTTGCATTCCCACCGAGAGTATATGGGTTTCCGTTTCTCCACATCCTTGTGCCCTTTGTATAAATGAGCCCAGCTGAATGAAGTGGGTCACAGAGAGCATGACTCTGACGGATGTACACTGTTATTAGCTCGCTCCTCTCTGGCTTTTTCCTGTCTCTCTGCTTCCTCTCTGTGATGAGATGAACACCTTTCCTCAGTACCATGCTTCCGTCAAATGTTCTGCCTCATTACATGCCCAGAAACAATCCAATGAGCTGATCATGGATGCAACAAGCCAAAATAAACTTTTCCCCCTTGAAGCTGATGTTTTTTCTCAAGTATTCGTCTCACTGTGGAAAGTTAACACAGCCTGTGTCAGATGAATTGTTGACAAATACTTTTATTTTTCATTCTTTCATTCATTCTTGTAGGTTTTCTCTTCTCTCCATTGATTTCTTCTTTTCCTGTGCAGAAACATATTACTTTAATGTAGTCCCATTTGTCAATGTTTAGTTTCTATTGCCTGTGTTTTGGGGTCCTATTCAGAAAATAATTCCCTACAGTAATGTCAAGTAGTGTGCCATTACCTTTTACTCCAGTAGTTTCAGAGTCTGAGGTCTTAAATTTAAGTCTTCAATCTACTTTGGGTTCATTTTTGTATAAGTTGGGAGGGATCAAGTATAAATCTCTTGCATATGGATATCGAGTTTTCGCTCTGCATATCCATATAAAAGGATATGCTTTCTCCAATATAGATTTTGACACATTTTCAGGAATCTAATTGCTGTAGATCTGTGGGGTTATTTTTTGCATCACTATCCTGAGATAGATACCTTATTTTGTCATTGTTTGTGGTAGTGTCCGTAACATATCTCTTTTATTTGGTCCATGCCATTAATCAAGTACAATACAAGGAACTTAGATAGATCAGTAACAAATGTTGCTATCTCCTTATTGAAAAATATGACATCCATACAGAATTAAGCATGGAGCATTCATTATTCCTTTATTGCCAACCATATAGAAAATATAGTACTCCCTCAGTGTGTACAGAAAATCAAATAGAAATAAGGCCAATGTAGTTATTTTAGGAGTTTTTGACTTTTTACAATTTATTTAAAAAATAAAAGAAGGAAAACATATCAACAGACAGACATCCCTTTACAAAATAGCATATGAACAATGCAAGCAATACAGAGTTACAGACAAGGTAGGAGGAAGTTAACAATGGTTGCTGTATTACTGTTGATATCTCCAAAGTGGTTTCTCAGGAGAACAATTAGAGACATGCAAGATGGATCAAATAATTAACCACTAACTTTTCCTTTAAGTAAAGTGATAGAAGTCAGTAGTTCAACTATGTTAGCTATCCTGTACACACATACATATGTAATCCCTTTATACATACATAATTTCCCTTTCTTTCCATTCTCTTTTCACTCACTCCAGTTGCACTTTTTAACATGTTCCTTTCATTTCATAATGTCTATCCTACCTCCTAATTTTTATTCACTCTTTCAGGTTCTTACACTAATGATGCAATACGTTGCTTAAACATGGAAGTCTTGTTTATCTCATTTATGAGTATGTTTTCTAGTTGTGATCATTTATCTGTAAAAGCCTCAAGTTTATCTTTCTTTATAGCTGAGTAATATTCCATTATATAAAAGTGCCACAACTTTTTATCTGTTCTTCAGTGGATGGACGTTTGGGTTGCTTCCATGATTAAGCAATTACAAATTGCACAGCTATAAACACAGGCGCACATATATCGCTGTGATATGATGTTTTCAGGTCTTCTAGAAAAATACCCAGAAGGGGAATAGCTGGATTGAATGGAACCTCTAGACCTAGTTTGCTGAGGAATCTGTGAACTGATTTCCACAGTGGTCTCACCAGTCTGCATTCCACCAGCAGTGAAGAGTTCCTAATTTTCCACAGCCTTGACAGCATTTGTTATTAGTTGATTTCTTAAGAATAGCCATTCTTACTGTGGTGAGATGAAATCTCAATGTTGTTTTAATTTGCGTTTCTCAAATGACTAATGATGTTGAACATTTTCTGATGTATTTATTTGCCATTTGTATTTCTTCATCTGAGAAGTGTGTGTTCATCTCAGCTGCCCATTTTTGGATTGGGACTTTGAATTTGGAGGGGCTGATGTTTTTTAATTCTTTATATGTTCTAGATAGAAGACCTTTGTCTGAGGGACAGTCAGCTAAAATTTATTCCCAGTTTGTGGGTTTTCTTTTTACTCTGCTGGCAATTTCTTTCAATGTGCAGCAACTTTTCAGTGGGATGAAATCCCAGTTGTTGATTCTTTGAAGTATTTCACGGGTAGTTTGGTTTTTGTCCATGAACTTTCTGCCTACCCCTATGTCTTCAAGATTTTTACCTACTTTCCCTTCCAATAGGTTTAGTGTTTCTATTTTAATATTGAGATTGGTGATCCATTTTGACTTGAGTTTGGTGCATGGTGATAGACTTGCATCTATTTTCAGTCTTTGGCAGGTGGCAAGCCAATTTTTCCACTGATATACTACCAAAATGATTGTACAGATTCAATGTAATTCCCATTAAACTACCATTGGCATATCTCACAGATCTAGAGAAAACATTCCTTAAATTCGTCTGGAACCAGAAGAGACACAGAATAGTAAAAGCAACCCTGGACAACAAGGACAAGTCAGGTGGAATCACAATCCCAGACCTGAAATTATACTACAAAGCTACAGTAATAAAATCAACCTGGTACTGTCTAGAAAACAGA